>VWZL01002319.1:0-123071 GCA_013396915.1 Stercorarius parasiticus | reverse complement strand
ATAAATCCCAGATGTATTTTTTTAACATTGAGAAAAATGAGGAGGAGATTGGTAAAAGAGCTGTTGAGTCCTCCCTGAGTTCACAAATACCATTTCTGCTGCATTCAATCACCCTGAGACTGATTCCAAATTTCCATAAGACACATTCTACAAGCGAGAAAGTCATCCTGAATATGGGTTATGAAGGTTTAATTAGAAATCCAACAGCTTAATATCACAATCATGTAGTATTTATTCAACTCATAGAAGTCAATAGTTTGAGTTGGTCTACAACCACACATACCTACTTTGGTATCTGTTATTGCAACAGTTAAACTGATGTGATCCCCATGAAAAAAAAAAATCACTTACTTTCCCATTTTTATTGAAAAATTAGTAAGAGGCAAGTTAAACATGCCTTCATATACTTCAAAATTGTTGTGCAGTACTGTTGATGAATAACTCACCTCATCTATAGCTTTGTATTTTCTTTCAAAAAGACACAAGTTTATTGTTTCATAGACAAAAAATACTTTTCTACAAAACATACCTTTCTGTATAACTCATATTCATATCAGCACCTGAGTATATCTGATGAGCAGTCTTTTAAATAAGCTTTCTATACAGGTTTTTCTAGGAGAAGGAAAAACCACTCTAATTATTCTAATGGCAACTGGAGCAGTGCAACTACAAGTTATCCTTCCTTGGCTAAATTCTCCATGATGAACTCTGAGCCATGAGGTATCATGTGCTATTAAAACCAAAATAAAATAATATAAAACCACCCACTTTTTGTTTGTTTGTTTTGTTGGGTTTTTGTTTGTGTGTTTGGGTTGTGTTTTGTTTGTTGTTTTTTTTTGAAAAGTGTCCACCTTCTCTTAATGATGCTTCTTCCTCAGTGAACATTGTTTGCCTTTGGAGAAAGGACTGTTAGAATTGGACCCCTCAGTAGTCTAGAGTTAACTAAAATACATTCCCTTGTGATATTTCAGCCCGAAGTGAAAAGGATTCATGGTCAGAAATGAGACGAGATATTGGATGGAATTTTTCTGAGTCTTTCCATAGCCTGATAAATTTAAAATTATATAAACGTTTATCAGGTAGCTAACAGCTGTCATGTTTTAGAAGTACATCAGCTAAAATCATACCATCATTCTAACTCCACTGAGTTGAGTATTCAGTATTTTCAACACTAAACTACCCTGTAAGTCATTTTTGCACTGTACAGTGGAGCAAAGACTAAACCCTATGCTAAAACCAATTCAAGCTGGTGAAGTCTGCACTGGTACAGTGGACTGGGAAAATACTACCTCTGATTCCTAGAGCAACATAACTCCATTGGCTTGGTGCCAGTCTTGGGCTAGTTACACCTGTCACTCGGTTAATTAACTAAGGCACAGCATAATGTTGCTGTTAATTTCCAATTACAGACACAGTTCATGTTAAGAGATGACAGGTTGGGTCTTTCTATTGCATTGTATAGTAAAGATGTGTTCCAATTTAGTAGTAGAAAACCACAGTAAAACAACAAGATGCAAGAAACAGCTGCTCTGTAAATATACATGAAGAGTATACGCTATATATAAAATGCATCTTTCACAACCCCAAGAAATAATCATGTGAAATAAAACTAATTCTTTGTTAAACACAGAATTGTTTCCTTACAAACTGAATGAAAATCAATATGATTTTTTCTAATCCTTTAACTTAAACATGTTGGAACTGAGGAAAAGAGCATGTCAAAACAAAAATGATTTTCAGAAGCTAAAATATTTTAATGACTAGGCCTTCATTCAAATTTTAGAAACAACTACTTTACTTTTATTGAAATAACTTTCTCCACTAAGAGATTTCAATTTAAAACAAATATTTTTTTATGTTTAACCACATTTAGTGTTTTGGTTTTTGGTCTGTTCCTTTTAATTAAACTGCAGACTGCAGAAGAAAATATGGACTATTTTCTGAATAGCAATTATAGCTCCCTTGAAGTCTCCTAGGTCATTAAAATATGATTCGCCAAAGGCTTTTCTTAGGTGGAATGAATAATACACATAAGACATACAGAACCTTATTGGGGTTCAGTTAATGAGAAGAATAATCCATCTCTGTTGGTTTAGTGACATGGGCAAATGGTTCAATTCCCAAAGATGACAAACACAATTTACAACACCTGGACTAGCAAGTTAGCCACCTCATACTGAAGGGCCTACAAACTACTAAAAAGCACACAGGTATTGCTGTTGAGTATATAACCTGAAGTCTCCTCTTCCTTAATTAATTTTATCAGATTACTTCAAATTAGTCCTGTGCTGTGTCTTATTAAAAAAAATTAACCTTTTTTCCATGGCAATAAATTTGTTTTACCAACTTGCAATAAATGAATACACTAAAACATTTGCAAAAACGGATTTCCATTTCAATTTAGATGTAAGCAAACATAAGATAAATCTGTCTATGAAGAAATGGGATATGCAACATTACATCACTTATTTAGTCTTCCCAAATTCTTCTTTTGGGATTAGCCATAGTTACAATTAGAAAGAAATGTTGTAATCATCATTATCAATCTGCATGTGGGTTTAAGGAACATATTTTTATACTTATACTTAATTAACACCATCAGGAAATGGGGAAATATTACATTACTCAGTATCCAGGGAAACCCTCCATCCAGGAATGGTCTGAAATCATCTTGCCTTCATGGAAATCAGACCACAGCAACACCTTCAAGAGCTCAAGTGATGTGATGGCATATTCTGAACTATTTTGTAAAATCCTGTTGCTGTCTTTGTATCAAATGGTAAGAGGAGAAAAGCATGAATGTTGCAGCCCCTCCTAATCAATCTCTTGTTCCCACAAGTTGTAATGAAAAAAGTTTTCCAGGTAGTGTATGCATCCCAAGAGCTCTAGCGGTAATCACAGCAGCTGTAGAATGAGACTGCACATCCCTGACTATCAAGGCTAAAATTCAGTTATCGACACCAACCACAACTGCGGTCTCTGCACTGTGCTGACCACAAGACACTGGGTAAGTAACTGTCACAGCTGGTTCTTGTATTTATTGTTTCTATAAACCACTCATGGACTCATTAACTGGAAGCACTCTAGAATGCGCCTCAACAAACCCAGGATACTGCTCATGATTACAATACTAATGCATCTACACACACACCTTGGTGCATCCTGAAGCCTTCCATGCAGTACAAGGAGAATGATCTTGATCTGCTCTATAAAGCCCAGAGGATGGGCACCACCTAAGGAACTAAGAAAAATGTAACAAACCCCCCAAAATTTACTTCATAGACTGGCAGCTCAATGGATTATACTATGCATTATAATGGCATGAACTACTAAATATCCAGAAAGTTCTCAAAAACAACCCCTTTGAACTCCCTACTTTCTAGATTAACACTGCACACATGCTAAGAGTCTGCCCAAGAGTCCAGTTAGATAAAGCATGGATAATTTCTAGGCTGCCCCAGGTATTACTGGTGGGAGTAGTGTGTGTAGATGGGAGAACTGCAGCTCTATTTTAGTCAAAGACAGCATTTAAGTAGACTGTATAATCAGAGAAGATACAGGCAGTGAGCTCCACACAATTAAACAAGAAAAAAAGAAAAAAAGAAATAGTTGAAGATACCTATCTGCAGATACTTATCTCTTAAGTAAATATGGGATGCTCCTGTCCAAAATTAAACATAAAAAGGAAGTCTACAAGAGATGGAAGCAGGGTAGGTTAACCCAAGAGAATACATAGAGATGCATGCAGTAATGGGGTTAGGAAAGCCAAAGCCCCTGTGGAGCTGAATTGGACTAGAGACATGAAGGGTGACAAGAAGAGAAGCTATGGGTACATCATCAGCAAAAGGAAGATCAGGGAAGAAACAGGCCCGCTGTTGAATAAAGCAGGGAACCTGGTGATGTCATGGTTTAGGGTGGGCTGGTTACTGAAACAACGACAAATACTCTCTTTAACCTCTTTCCCCTTCAGAGAAGGGACAGCATCTCCCTTCAGAGGAAAGGAGAGAAAATGAGAGAGACTTATAAGTTTAAAAGAAACTAAACCACTTTAATGAAATATTAATAATAAAATAATAAAAAGAAAATAATGGAATATATATACAATATATACAAACCCAGTATGGAGCTCCCAGGATGATGATCATCACCAGCAGGCACAGGGAAAGTCCCAGACTGGACTCAGTGATGGATGGGAGCTGAACTCAGGAACTGGATTCAGGCAGATGTACAGACATTGTCCCCCTCAGACACTGGCCGTTGAAGAAAGAGAGCTGACCCCTTTTGATCCGTCAGCTTTTATACTGAGCATGATGCAGATGGGATGGAATTCCCTGTTGGTCAGTTTTGGGTCACCTGTCCTGTCTGCTCCTCCCCACAGGTGTGACCCGTCTATGCTGTTTTACTTCTAAGCCTCGAAGCTGGTGCATAAAAAAAGTTAGCTGACCTTGGTTGTTATAGCAATAAGTATAAGCAGGAGCCTCTCTGCATACCATTCCCTGGCATTAACTATAAACATCAGACCTTATCTGCTAGAAGCCAACACTGTCTGAAAAAATATGCCATTAATTTCAGACTGTTAGAAGAGGCTTAACTGAAAAGTAAAACTACTGAAATGAAAATAAAATTGGTTCTGTTTTACCTCAAACCAGGACAGGTGACAAAGGACATGGAAAAGGCTGAGCTACTCAATGCCTTCTTCACCTTAGCCTGTACCACTAAGATTGGCCTTTAGGAATCCTGGGCCTCTGGGACCTGTGAGAAAGTCAGGAGCAAGGAAGATTTAACCTTAGGGAAACAGTTTCTGGGTAGGGTACATTTATACAAACACACACAGGGCAATGGGACCTAATGGGATGCAACCACTAGTGCCAAGAGAGCTGGCTGATGTCCTTGTGAGGCTACTCTCAGGTATGTTGTAGAGGTCACGACAACTAGGGGAGATAGATAAGGACTGGGAGGAAGCAAATATCACTGCTAACTCCAAGAAGGGCAAAAACAAAATCCAGGGAACCCTTGGCCAGTCAGCCTCATCTCCATCCCTGTAAAGGTGATGGAGCAAGTAGCATGTCTGTAAATGGCTTCCACTATTAAGTACAGAAAAGTGATTGTGAGTAGTCAGCATGGATTTACAAAGGGGAAGTCATGCTTAACCAACCTTGTACCCTTCTTTGATGACAGAAACAGGAGAGCAGGGACAGGAACAGGAACAGGGGAGAGCAGTCGATATTGTTTATCTTGATTTTAGCAATGTTTTCAGCACAATTTCCCATTACATCCTCACAGAAAAACTGAGGAAGTACAAACCAGATAAATGGGCAGTGAGTGAGAAAGACTGAGAGCTGGCTGAACTGCTGGGCTCAAATTGTTGTGATCAATGGCATATGGTCCAGCTGGAAGCCAGTCACTGATGGTGTACATTAGGCTTCAATATGGCATCCACTACTGTTTAACCTCTTTGTAATGACCTGGATTATAGGGCAGGGGGCATCCCCAGCAAATTTGCAGATGATACAAAACTGGAAAGAGTAGTTGATGCACCAGATGGGTGTGCTGCCATTTAGAGGGACCTCAACGGGTTGGAGAAACGGTCTGACATGAACCTCATAGAGTTCAGCAAAGAGAAGTACAAAATCCTGGGGAAGGAATAACTAGAACCTAGGGAGAAGTAAATCCCCACAACCTTACAGACTAGGGCTGACTGGTTGGAAAGCAACCTTGTAGAAAATGATCTGGGAGTCCTGGTGGACACTAAGTTGAACATGAGACTGCAACATGCCCTTGCAGCAAAGACAGTCAATAGCATCCTTTGCTGCATTAGCAGTATTGACAGCAGATTGAGGGAAGTGATCCCTCTCCTCTGTTCAGCCCCTGGGTGACACATCTGAAGTTCTGTGTCCAGCTCTGGGCTCCCCCGTACAAGAGAGACATGGGCTTAATGGAGTGAGAGCAGAAAAGGGCCAACACAGGTGATGAAAGCACTTGCGCATCTTTCATATGAGGAAAGGCTGAGAGAGCTGGGACTGTTCAGCCTGGAGAAGCAAAGTCTCAAGGGAATCTTATCGTCAATGTGTATAAACACCTGATGGAAGGAAGAATGGTGACAGAGTCAGAATCTTTTCAGTGGTGCCCAGCAGAAGCAGCACCAATGGATACAAATTAAAATACAAGAAATTCCAGTTAAATGTAAAAAAAAAAAAAAAAAAAAATCGATGATTTTTTTTTTTTTAAACTGTGATGTGGTCAAGCACAAGAAGGCAGGTATGCATTTTTTTTCCTTTAAGATATTCAAAACTTGATAGGAAACAGTCTTAAGTAACTCTGGTAACCATTTCATAAACTCAGAGAGACAACTCTCTCACTCCAAGCTATCAGATGCTTAATTCTTTTTTTTCGACACAAAAGTGGCACAATTCTGGTGCAACGTTTGGATTTTGTCATAAATATTACAATGGGCACACATTTGAATATCTGTTTTTAAGCAATTCTATCATGACCATTTTCTGTGCAAAATTAGACAATTCATTGTGTTAGAGAATATTTAAGAAAATCAACTTTTTTATAGATGCAGCTGAATAACAGATGATTATATATATAGCAGATATAAGCTTCTGCCATAGCTATTTTGAACAGCTACTGCGCAAGATAAAGATCATGCCTAGTTGCTAATCATTATGTCACTCTAGGTCAAATCCCCCCACACGAGCGCACAAACACACACATACATGCAAACACTGCAACGCAATTTAAGTTTCAAGTAATTACATCCTGAAACTGTTTGAGAAAAAGCAACTACATACAGGTAATTAAGTCTTCAACAGAGTATCATTATAAGTTATTAGATGCCTGGAAAGTGCAGGTGGTTAGCGCAGGTGTCCTGGACTACAGAAAGCAGAATGCAAACAAAACAAGCAGATCAACGAATAAGCAGATACAGAAATAGTAGCACACACACTTATATGTACAAGAAATACATATATTCTCCATATCTTTAGGTTGAAAACATAAGGACTGAGAAATCCACATATATACAAAATAACTCTCATAACCACTAGTTACAATTAATGAAAATATACCTTCTTTTTATACCTGCTAAAACCTTAATCATTCTATTAACTGCAAAGAACATCTAATTGAGACCAGTGATATAATTTACCCTTTTCAATGCTAAAGAGAAGGAATAGTAAATGACAGCAGTAATAAAGAAGCACTAAAGTCCTGGTTATTATGATGCATAGAAGGGCTGATAGCAAATTTTTTTTTTTTTAACATTTTTATAGTACATAAGGAAGTTAGAAGAAAATAGCATATATAAAAATACTTGGCCAAAAATCATATAAGAAACTTACAGAAATATATCTGCAAAGTGATTCATCATGACATCAAGAAGTATAACCATAAAATACTACAGGATATTGAAAAATTACATTTTTTTTTTCGAAATTGCAAATGAAATGGCTTGTTTTTCTTCATTGTAAACAGTAATTATGTCCCAGACTCTGACACTCGTCTCCATTCTTGCTTATGTTGAGTAGCATTTTATTACAAAAACTAAGTCTCACTGAAATAAGTAGCTTCTCCATGAAAAAAAATCTTATCAAAGTGATGATATCAATTAGTAATCAAGATGTGAGTGTTCCCCAGTGGTGTTCCCCAGGGGTCAGTACTGGGTCCAGTCCTCTTCAATATATTCATCAATGACCCGGATGAGGGGATAGAGAGCACCCTCAGCAAGTTTGACGATGACACAAAGCTGGGGGGGGTGGCTGACACTCCTGAAGATTGTGTCACCACACAGAGAGAGACCTGGGAGTCCTGGTGGGCAACAGGATGACCATGAACCAGCAATGTGCCCTTGTGGCCAAGAAGGTCAATGGCATCCTGGGGTGCATCAAGAAGAGTGTGGCCAGCAGATCGAGGGAGATCATCCTCCCCCTCTAGTCTGCCTTGGTGAGGCTGCACCTGGAGTACTGTGTCCAGTTCTGGGCTCCCCAGTTCAAGAAGGACAGGGAACTGCTGGAAAGTGCAGCAAAGGGCTACAAAGATGACTAGGGGACTAGAACATCTCTCTTATGAAGAAAGGCTGAAGGATTTGGGTCCCTTCAGTCTGGAAAAAAGACGACTGAGGGGGGATCTTATCAATGCTTATAAATACTTAAAGGGTGTGTGTCAGGAGGATGGGGCCAGTCTCTTTTCAGCGGTGTAATTTGCCCTGACTTCAGTTGTGTGAAAAAATTTGATCCAACTTCTACGCAAGTTTTTATAGAACCAGATAGCGAAACGCAGACAATAAATGTCCCACTCTAAATTCCTGACATAAGGACGTTGTGTGTCAAATAAAAGGATGGATGAATACAGGACTGGTAGGAAGAAATTCTGTGCTTAGAGAAGTTGCTGTACTTTGCCACTGATTTCCCTGGGGTCAGGATTTCATTCTTGGACAGGGAACAGCAGGACAGAACGGCGAAGTAATTTACACAGACAGCACTGGGAGGAATGGTAAATGAAGAAGAGGTATGAAAAGACTACTCAGGATTAACAGAGAAATCTAAATTACAAAAAATGGTGGCTAACGAACAAATGTGAAAAGGAAGGAGGCTAGCACTTATGATTTTAGATGTGTAATCAAAGCCCAATCTTAAAAGGTTTAAGGCAGCAGGAGGAAGAAAATACAGAAGGTACATTATCAGTGTTGAAGCATAACACTGAACCTCAGTTTCTTTACTGTAAATGCTGTAGCTGTGTTTAGACGTTTCAGCAAGAACAAGAAAAATGTTATCTTTAGGTTATTGACAACTTCATAAAAAGGGTTTCTTTAAAGAAATGCCTGACACTAACAGTAACCTCTAACAATGTCCATGGGAACTGCATCTGGACAGCGGTAGGTCCATGTAAAAATATATATGTGTGTGCGCACACACTTGGGCGTTCATAAAATACATACATACCACTTGTGTTATTTATATAACCTCTTGTTTAAACACTTGCAAAATATACATTTAAAATAAATATAAAGGAAAATATTATAGAAACTTGTCAAAAGAAAGCTGTTATTTCAACACTGTGCTACTTAATATGGAAATGGAGGCAGATAAAGAGCCATATGATAGGTAGATCTCCTCAAGTGAAAACTAGTGATGTCCATGTAAACAGAAGTACATTTAAGCAATAATACAGGTGCATCCCCAAACACTAACGGCAGTGCCAACAGATTCTTGCTGGAGTGAGGAAGCCAGAAAACTACACCAAAAAAAGTGTTACATACAATACTACTAAATGCAGCTCAAAATGGCTGAAAAAACTGAAGAGGCTGAGCTATATATTAGAAACAGTAAGTTACTGGCAATGACATAGCTGCTCACAGCAGACAATCAATGTAAAATCTGACTGCCAGTGCACCTGCAAATGTGAAGCGTGACTTTCTCAGAAACTGCTAAAATGTCTTCCTTAAATAATCTCTACAAGTTTGCACAGTATGTCCTCCTCGCTTTAGTCTTTGCTGCATCCAAATTTTCTGTTAGTGCTTCCTGCATGTGCTTCCATTTACTTAAATCTGACTTTTCATGAAAGAAGATGTAAAAAATTCTATGAATTTTTCTAACAACAAATCTAAACAGAAAGGTGTTTTTTTCAGCTTGCTCACATGGTAACAAACTCAACTACCCCATTAGCTGGTTGGAAGCCAATGATCCCAGAACGAGGGATTTGGCACAGTTGGCCGTTCAGAAGACATCAACATCAAGGCTATAAAAGCACTGAGTCAGTTATGGTCTGGCTCCGTCAGCCTTATTACACGGACCGAAAGGAAAGTTGGGAACTGGAAGTCCTTGTGTTCTGGATGTCTGACTGAAGGGAAGTTGAAGGGACCCGCGATGCGTCCCAAATTCCCCAAACTAGTTAGTTAGTGGGATGAAAAATTCTTTTGTCAGTTGAACCATATTTAACTTGCCAATAAATGTTAAGATTAAACTTGTCAACAAATCTGGTTAGTCTGACATTGCTCGTACACAACGTGCAGTCTGATAGGAGCAAAAATTGTGTCTACTTCAGAGAGCAGATGTACGACTTCCTTGTTTACAGCTCTGCTAAAGCATACCAGATTAATCCAAACTTCCATTTCTGTATCTATAATTTTGGAAGAAAACTCCTGGGTAGACAGGTATTTATGTGCCTGATTTGCAGGCTCCTGCAATGCACATATAAGCCCTTCTGTCTACAGGGGTTTCAGCAAGATTTATGTAGGTAGCAAGCACACAGATTTAGGAGTCTGCCTGCACACATTGCACAGTATAATCAATGCCTAACACATATTTAGACACCATATTGGTCATACAGATAAGGGGGAAAAAAGTCTATTATTCCAGAAATTTTGATCCTGAATGTCAACATTTAAAGCAGCAATATCACAGAATATTCACGCAGCTGCAGAACTTTCATTATCACTAAAAAAATATATCTCCATGAATATTATTATTATTAAACATTCATACAACCCGTTAACTTTGCATGATCCTTGAAAGAGATCATAAAAGCACAAAGTCCTTTCCTGGAAGATTTTTAAAATCCAAATTAGGCAAAGATGAATTAAAATATAGATGAAACAGACAAAAAAGATGGATTTATAAAAGAAGATTAATACAAATTCTGTATATTTTTGGGACAAAAACTTATTAATATATTTCACTTCACAGAAGGCCTTAAGTTAAGACAAGAGAGATGGCATGGGAGGGGAAAATCATGAATGTAACTAAGCAGGACGAATTGGACTGGTAACGTAAAAAGGACTCTCAGAGAACACTATTTGAAATACCAAGAGTAAAAGAGTCTGAAGCAACAAATACAGTCAGAGGAACAGAAAATGCAAGATAGCCTGAAAAGTTCAAACAAAAATTAAAAGCAGTTAAAGCAGTCAGAATTTCCAGTGCCTCTTCTCCTGATACAAGAAGCTGTAGTTAGAAGACTGATATTTTTTTCCCTATAGACATTATCCTAAATTTACTCTTCCCAAAAGGAGCAAGCAGCATCATGTTTATCACATGATATTACAGAGACACTTCATTCAAAATACACCTCCTCAGACAGTGCCTGTACCACACAGATTGCTTTTTGCTGACTTTAGTTTCAGTGGAAATATCATTCCATGCTTACCTTCTGCTTACAATTTCCCCCAGGCTTCTCGCTTGAGTGAGCTGCCTGCGAAAAGATACAGGACTGGAACAACCTCCACCTGGACTGTACAAAGTTTTTCTTGTGTCAAGTCTGGGGAGGAAAAACAAAAGCAGCCATCCAGTATGATAACTAAAAGGGGGTATTTTGAACAAGAATATTTGTTGTACCTTCTTAACTCTTCAAAAGAATACAGGAGACATTACATTTACTCCTCTAGCCTGCTTCAGTGAAGAGATGGTAACTGAAAAATCATGGGTCATGAAAGGATAAAGGATGTCAGGATTTGAGTGAGCATCTAGTGTATACGTTAAAGACCTTGGAAATTTCTTCATCTTGTAAATCTCTTGACATTTGGCTAATGTAAATTCTTGGAGCCTTGTCTAGTTTACCACAGTACCTGATTATTAATTAACTACCAAGGCTGCTCACAATGAGAACATGGTCCAGTAGAAGAATCATTGGAATAGTCTTAGAAGAGCAGACATGATGACACAAATGCATACAAATTCAGGTTTGTTGTAATGAATTGCATTTCCACTTTAGTTCACAAAAGTGCCCATACAGATTGACTCCTAAAGAGGAGGGGAAATAGCTGAATGACTCTCAGGTTAGCGCCAATATTTTCTAAATAGTATGAAAGGCATTTCAGTTCCTTTTTCAACACAATTTATGATCATTTTTCCAAATTACCAAAGTAAGAGACAAACACTTTCCACATGGATGTAGATCGGAATTCAAGTGAAATACACGTTGCCACACCTGAAGCAGCTATTCAGAGCATATTTCTGCAGAATATGCTGCAGTGTGATGCACTTGTAAAGGAGGTATCAGATGGAAAAAGAGGGCTGCAAAGCTAGTGGCAGAGGTGGTTTTCTTTTCTTTTTTATTTTTTTTCCCTTTTCTTTCTTTTTCTTTCTTTCTGGCCAGTGAGGCAAGGAAGATGGCAACAGCCCCAGGCAAAAAGTGGCAGAATGAGAGAAGCAGCAGAGCATTCCTACTTTCTCAAGCAAGGCTGAAGCTAAATTCTTTGATATATGTTATTTCTAATGTAATAATGATTTCACCTACCACCCAAAAAGCCTGTGGAAAACACTTCTACAAGAACCACCTGAAAAAACCTTCATATAATTCATTTTGATGTTGTTTTAAGCACCTCCCACTGTTTAGCAGGGCTGTTAGTATTAGAGACATCAGCGTGGTCCAAGGTTTTCTACAATATTTCTTGAGGTAGGGTAAAGCACAATTTCAGGTATGTTTTAGAATTTAGCACATTTCTTAAAGCTCACCGAAGCGTGCAGTTACTTTCATTTTCAGCTGTCCTTCATTTATCTTTATATTGCTTCAGCCCCCCCTCTCCCAATATATTTTAATTTGAAGACTAAATGTTATGTTCTGTACCAGATGATACCACCAGATAGATAATGAAGAGCTTAATTCACATTCATTCTTGAGGATCACAAGATAATGAAGAGCTTAATTCACATTCATTCTTGAGGATCACAGTGAACCTGCTGACTGACTGTGTGAAGGATAAGCCTTTCTCAAATGTGAACAGGTAAGGCCAACCCCATTGCACCGCGCAGCACATTAAGCCAAGGTGTCCAGCTGAAATCACATACCCCTATAAAGAGAAAGTGCCCAAGTTGATCAGTCTTGTCTCTCAGCTATCTCAATTTCTAAACCTGGTATTTGTTACATACTATCAGCAAAAGGCCATTCCCACAGCAGTGCTTTCATGGGTGGAGAGTTCAGAAGACTAGCAAAGACAAGAGTGCTATGGACCTCAGGTGTAAAGACACCATTCTGAATCCAACTGTGGGCACTACTGATAGGGGAAAAAGAGAAAGACTCTTAGAAGCAGCACATCTAATACATTAATCAAGAAAGGAAACAAGCAATGTACACGTGGTTTTTCTGGTACATGACAAAAGTACTTGATAAGTTGATTCCTGTTCAGTGAAGTATAGCTGTTTGACTTAGGGTACCAAAAAAAGATTACAGTAAAGTTTATCAGTTCTCCTTTCAAAAGATGGTCTACCTTTGCAACAAAGATAATAAATATTTTTCATAGTAATAGACCTTGATTTTTCCTAGATACCCAGAATATATAATTCCCCAAATTTGGGCCTCAAGCAAATAATCTGTGCGTGTAGGCTCTTACATTATAGTGTTCTATGTTTACAAAGGCTTATACAAAAAAATATCCACCAAAATATGAACACTTCTGAACCTTTGCACTTTAAAACATTTCACTTCCCATTCAATTTGCGTAGAGTCCACATGTCACGTTCAACCACTGGAAATCAGTGATTTCTAGGTGGATTTCTCTGACTATGGACTTGTCCCTATCCCTTGCTAGAATGAAAGAAACCCTGCCATAAAAGGCCTTCTGAAACATACTTGTCATATCACTGGATTGAGCATGAACAGGTTGACAAATCAGGGCATGGGACAATGGCATTTGCACTTAATTGTCCTGCAGAATACTAGAGAATTAGAATAACTATTCCCTAGTCACCAGCTGGATTATTTGATGTATTCTAAGGTAAACATATCACGTCTTGACATGCAGCAAAAAGGTTGTTTTCTAATTTTTAAAATTAAAATAATATGTAAACAGTCTATTTCCAATTAAGCAAGACAAGATGCACATTAGCGTAAACCAGTTGGATTTTTCTCCTACAAATGACTCATAAATCACTGTGTTTTCTTCCTCTCTCTGAATGTATATTTATTAGCACCGCACGTAGGTGGAAAATTATGCTAAGAAGTCTATAGTTGCAGAGAAGCATAGTAAGAAGTACAATAACTTCTTACAAGTGAATATGCTTTCCGTATATTTTTAGCATGTTATATACTCTTAATTACAGAGAAGAAAGTTTATACAGGTAGTCCAAACCTCTGAGATGCAAAAACCTCAAAACTAGTTGAGGAGATGGGGTGTAAAAGAATATTAATTAAGAGCTCAAGAAAATGGTTTAGACACTACATTATTTCAATTTGTTACATTAAACAGCATAAAGAATATTTTTGGAATGAACATTTGGAATGTTCTTTTAAATTGTTTGTAATTATAAAAATAAACAAATGGCAGATATGTATAAAACAGGGGGCAATTTGATTAGCATATAAAGGACAATCCTCGAAGTCCAGGATAATGTAGGCATGTAACACGAAGTCCTATCCTATTAACCACAGGAATTATAGCTCCTAACACCAAGAAGAGCTTTGAGATTAATTCTGACTGACCTTCTGCAAAGAATCAAGAATGTCATCCCCAAATTTTTTTGTTTACTATCTAGACTCTAACTACTACTTCTCCAAGACCTTTTATCAACTGTGATTTTTTTCTTTTTACATCTGTGTGGTTTTATTTATTCATATAACACATTTTGCTCATAATACACGTGCAGGTGATCTAAATTCAGAGTTCTAAATTTAGCCTTTCGTTTATATAGCCTGCAGAGCATGTCATTAGGGAGAGGAAAAAGATAAAATAATATTTTTCCTTTTTAAGTAGCAATGTATTACTAGCAAGTCAATGATCTGTAGCAGTCATTAGCATAAGAATCTATTAGTAAATTTATTTCAAAGTTGTATAATGTATAAAAAAGTCAAATGAAAAATAATCCTGAATATTTACACCATGCTACAGTATGCATCCCTGGTGGATCTTCACCTGGAATGCATATTCCACGGTACTTAACTGTACTTCCTGCTATAAAATGTGTGTGCTTCACAGTTCTTGATATTTGTAACTTAAAAACCCTAGGCACACAGAGAAAAAGGCATTTCTTACATCCAGCAATGCCCTGTGACTCTTTCAAGCTTTCTACAACCCATAGGGTTTAAACATATTTCCCCATGTCTTGCCAAATGCCAGAAAGCCCTGAGCTGTCACCAGCAGCCACTAGAAGACATTCCTGCTGCCTCTGGCCCCTGAGCCTCCAGCTGGCTCATATGGAAGAAGCCATGGTGCTGGAGTGCATGTTAAATTCTTTCAGGAAGTACCTACAGAAATTGGACACATCTTTAAATGGGGAATATCTTGCTTTTACCTAGTTACTTAAATAATCAGTAACTTAAAAATGGCTAATAGAAAATGCAACAGATATTCACCTATAAAATCCACATCAAATAAAAGTTTCAAATGTTTATAAAGGATACAGGTGAAGAAATGAAAGCAGAAATTTACCTAAACTACTTAAACCAGAGTGATATCAAAAAACCTTTTCTGTTTCTCATTCAGCTGCCTTACTCTCTCCCCTGTTTCTCCTCCTTTCTTCTGAAAAAACATTAAAATATTTCAAGCTTTGTGTCAGCTGTATCTACTACGAAGCCTGCCAGAACGCTTACTCACAAGAAAAATTGTCTCCTGGAGCACTCCCGTTAGAGGATGCCTCCAGTAATACTCATCTCATCCAACTGCCTCATGGTGAAGAATGTTAGTTCTCATGGCAAATAATTCCTTTGAGATTTTTGTTTTCTTTGAGACTGTCCTTGCAGACTTCATCTTTCATTCCAAAGTTTTTTCAGCCCCATACTTATTCAAGGAGAGCCTGGCCAATCCTTTATTTAAAAGAAAGATTGCTTTCCTTCCTTAGGAAATGCTGTTGTCTGAGGACTGAAGTGTAAGAAAATTCCACCACACCTCCCCTCACCTCAAAGAAGCCTGGAGCAGAAGATGCTGAGAAGCAAAGGGGGCTACTTATTACAATTAGGCAAGCAAAGGGAAAGCAGATGGAAAGGATCAATAAGCAAGCCTAAAACACACTTGCTTTGCTTGTGGTGTATAATGTCTGAGAGGCATTTCTATCAGAATAAGAGCAGGGAAGTTTTGTGTTTACAGCAATATACAATTATAATGTCTGTCTAAATATATCTGGGATAAATGGTAACAGCAATCTTTTTAATAGTTTCCATTGTTGTAATATAAAAGCTAGAGAAAGAAAAACAAGACATCTTGGAAAAAGGAAAGCTTTGGCTTTAACATAAGAATTTATTGTCAAGTAGGAGATATAGTATTAGCCCATATGGTGCTGTGCTTTAGACTTGTGACCAGAACAGTATTGATATTACACCATTACCAAACAGGGCTTGCACAGCATCTAGGCCTTCTGTTTCTCACTGTGCTGCCCTCCCCAAATAGGCTGAGGGTAGGCAAGATGTAGGGATGGGACACAGCTGGGAGAGCTCGCTGAACTGACCAAAGAGATGTGCTTCACACCATGTAACATCACACTCAGCAGTAAAGGAGAGGGAGTTTTTCCTAAGCAGACATTGCTCAAAGACTAGCTGGGCATCCATGTGCTGATGATGAGCGATTACTTTTGCATCATTTGGAGTTCTTTTTGGTTTGTTTTGTTTTGGTTTTGTGGGGTTTCTCTCCCCCTCCCCCCCACTTGCTTCTCCCCCCTTCACTTTTTAGAAAGCTTTTATGTTGACTCATGAATTTTTCTTGTCACTCTTCCAATTTTCTCCCCCATCCTGTGGCAGGGGAGAGAGCAAGTGGCTGGTGGATGCTTAGCTGCTGGCTGCGGTTAACCCACCACACCAGCAAAGCTGCTGAGTTTGGCTAGAATGGCTAGCACAGTGTAGAAAATGAAGTGAGAAAATAGGGAGAAAAGCACTACGAAGCACAGCTAGCAAGAGAAGAGATATGAGGCAGAGGTAGTGGGAGCAGTGAGCAGGGGGAAAAGCTGTGTGAAGCATGGCTAAAGGGATGAGAAGCAGAGCAATGAGTAGCACAGAACAGCGAGCAGTGAGGCTGGCAGCATGAGAAGCATCAAAATCAGAACCAGATGAGATCAATACACCAACTCAGCTTAAATGCAACCTTAGCCCCCCATCAAGATTTCAAAAACCTTGAACAGTGAGTGCCAATTATTACAGGAGAGAAAGAGCAACTAGCTGACCTAGCAGTTGCTTCCTCTGAAGAAAACACAGTAAAATATTATTGGTATAGTTACGCTTTAAGAATTAAGTACCAGTACTGTGTTTACTTACCTTGTTTGAGTTTTCTTGTTTCCATTTAATAAAAACGTGTTTTGTTAGCTGTTTGTTTTACATTTCATAGCTCTTTGATACCTTCACTGCAGAATGTGTTTTTCACTGCAATTTACATCCTGTATCAATCTCTCTATAAAAAATATGCATGACAAGCACATAAAAGAGATAATTTTGTGTAGTTCTTTAATGATGAAGACCAGATACTACAGTAATCACTAATTTGAACCTTTTTTTTGTGACAGATCTCCAACCTCTTCCATTCTGGTATACCATGAAAGTGATCTTTCTACAAAAATTACCTTTCTATTAACATTACCCCTCTTCCCTGTCATATTGCTGAATTGCAATAGTCATATCATTATAGGATCATAGAATGGTTTGGGTTGCAAGACACCCAAACTCGGGGGGGTTGCTCTGTTAACATTCAAGTATTTCATGCAACATATCTATTTATGTGGATGACTACAGAAGGTCATACTATCTGAAACGACTGTCACACCAAACAGGCAAAAAAGCATTCACTCTGATCTAAGCTTGAGAGCTTGACATAAAAGGCCAAAGTATCAATTTTGTGGCCCAGAAGAACAGACATCAGCCAGAATTTAATAACATCCTTAGGAGCTAACAAGGATTCTTCTACCCAAGCTCCTCAAAAAAGAGATAGCTCGGTGTATGTTACTTGACCACAAAGTCATTCAGCTCAAGGTCTGTTTACAACGTAGGCAAAAAAAGGGCGAAACTAACAGAAGGCCGCGCCTATTTAATTGCCCCAGCAATCTGGTGCCCAGGTCAATTGCATACTTTGCTTATGTCAGTCCTGGAAACTGTGATACAGTTATGCAAAAGGCAAAAAATCTTTGGATATATCTAGCAAAGCTTTTCTAGCAGACCTACGTCTGCCAAGATCATATGACTGCTAGGTGGAAAATCCTATTTAGAATGCTGAGTGCAGTTCTGTCACACATGTTAATCTTTCTCAAATTTATATTGACATAGATGAATTAAAGAAACTTGGCTTGATTAACCACACCGAAGGCCAAGAGGGAACAGAACCATTCCCCGCAAATAAATCAGGATGCAAATAGCGGGGAGAAAGTGATAATTCAGCTAAATGAAGAGGCTGGCAGAAGAACAAGCTCTGAATAAATCAAGCTGGTGACTAGAATAAAGCTCCTAGTCATTGACGGTATGAGGGTCTGAAATAGCTTCTCAATAGGTGCAGTGGGACACAGGCCAACTAGTGCTGACAAGCCTTGTCATTTATTGCATTACAAGACATGGCTCCCTATACAAGATGTTTGTGCACTTCACAGGTAAGGCCCATCTTGTACCCTTGTTATACAAGGATGGATTAAATCTTTCTCTGAGATTGTCCAGCTTTTTTCTTGTCTGGTGTACTGTTTTTGGCTGGGATACAGCTAATTTTCTTTATAGCACCTGCTATGGTCCTAAACTTTGGATTTGTGACCAAAACAGTGTTGATAACACCAGGATATTTCAGCCATCGCTAAGTGGTGGCCATTGCTGAGCATCAAGGCCTTTTCTGCTTCTCATGCTGCTCCACCAGTGAGTAGGCTGCAGGCGCAGAAAAAGTTGGGAGGGGACACAGCTGAGCTGGGACAGGTGACCCCAACCGACCAAAGGGATACTCCAGACCATAATGACATCATGCTCAGCAATAAAAGCTGGGGGAAGAAGGAAGGGATGTTCAGAGTTATCACATTTGTCTTCCTAAGTAACCGTTACCCATGATGAAGCCTTGTTTTCCTGGACATGGCTGAACATCTGCCTGCTGATAGGAAGTAGTGGATGAATTCCTTATTTTGCTCTGCTTGCACACATAGCTTTTGCTTTCCCTATTAAAGTGTCTTTATCAACCCACNATCAAGGCCTTTTCTGCTTCTCATGCTGCTCCACCAGTGAGTAGGCTGCAGGCGCAGAAAAAGTTGGGAGGGGACACAGCTGAGCTGGGACAGGTGACCCCAACCGACCAAAGGGATACTCCAGACCATAATGACATCATGCTCAGCAATAAAAGCTGGGGGAAGAAGGAAGGGATGTTCAGAGTTATCACATTTGTCTTCCTAAGTAACCGTTACCCATGATGAAGCCTTGTTTTCCTGGACATGGCTGAACATCTGCCTGCTGATAGGACGTAGTGGATGAATTCCTTATTTTGCTCTGCTTGCACACATAGCTTTTGCTTTCCCTATTAAAGTGTCTTTATCAACCCACTTTACCTTTCCAATTCTCTCCCCCATGCCACTGGGGGAGGAGTGAGCAAGTGGCCATGTGGTGCTTAGCTGCCTGCTGGGGTTAACTGCTGGTCAGTAAACAAATCTTTATTATGTATTTCTGAGTACTGAACTATAGGGCTGGCTTGGGAAGGAAAGGGAAAAAAAAACCAAACCTAACAAGAAAACAGATAAGCATGCCTCCCACTAACTGTTCCACAATGGAATGGAAGCTTCCAACACCATCATAAGGAAATTTTTGAGATCTAGTATTACAACAGCGTCTCACTGGCTTGCCACTGCACAGGTTCCCATTCCACTCAGTTAAAGCTCCTCTTATTTGCTGTGTAGAATGATGTCCCAGACTACCTGCGCCATCAAGGAAACTACCAGAAAGGTGTAGGAAATCCAGCAGCAGAGCCTCGTTGGTCAACAGAAACTTCCAAAAAGTACCAACAAGCTTAATAAATAGCAGCATCCATCAGTTCCCCCTTTGGAGACCCCAGCAGGGAAAGTATCCAGAAAAGGACAAGGTGTTCTTTCCTATCGCAGCTATTTTAGCTGTGTGGATTTACCTTTTGTGATTATTTACTAAATAAAAGACCGTCTCCCTAGTGCCTCAGGTAAAACCCATCTATGCATTCTATAGCTGTTGCTCTAGCTGGGCTATCACTTCTGGTCTGTGTAATATGATGAAACAGGTTTTAACTCAGGAGACCAACAGAAAGAGGAAACATAATTTTTCATTGATATTACAAACACCAAACAGAAAGTAATAGCCTAAACTACCTACTTGCAGTGGTTTAGTCCATATTTTTTCTGAGCACAACTTGAAAAATGGTTCTGTTTATTTTATCTTATCACATTAGCCTGGTATTACTTTTTGCTCATAACCATTCAGACATGTTTGGCATTCAACATATGCTATTTTGGAAAAGATTCTAATCTGTTAAATAAGTTTTAGGCTTATCTGACAAGACATTTTTCTTGCATACTGCTATCTGCAGATGTTGTGATGAAAGATAAAGAAAGTCAGCATCTCTCCCTTCCCTGTAATCAGCTCCCAGCCCACTAATCTTAGCAGCTACAAGGAGGGATGTCAGAGACCTGGCATAAAGATTTTTGGACTCTAACTTGCCAATTTTCTATTAACACTTTTGGGTAATTTTATTTTAAAGTTACATTGTATGTATACTGATATATGAGCAGCTGAACTGTAAATTACAGTTCCAATTAGTTTTTTTAGAAGAGGGAGGCTTTTCCTTTAAAGAGAAAGGAGCAGGGGGCGGGGCGCGGAGAAAAGCAAAAGAAAAAAGCCTAGGGATATTGTGACCATCTTAGGCAGCAGGCAGCCCCAACATTTTTAGCAATTAGGCTGGTCAGAATCCTCTCTCACAAACCCCTGCTGCTCTAGCAACAGCAAGTGCCAGCAGGCAGCTGTGTTCCCAGAGACTGCAAACATAAACCCAGCAGAAGACAACTTGGTAGCTCTTCCTGGGACATAAAGGAAGCCAGACAGAGGTACTCCCTAATAAACTTCTTCTGTGAACCGAGAGCTGCAGGGAGCTTAAGCTTTTATGTTGTTATTTGCATAATGACCAGCATAAGTTCTCATTTCACAAAAGGAAATGGACTTTCCTGCCTGGAGCCACCACAGTCCGCATCAATCACCTCATCACTTAAACAGCCCAGCCTGCTTAAAATCATCACCCCTTCAGAAAAGAAATGCCTTGTCAGGAGTTCAGGAGAACTCAGCAGTAGAGCAGATGGACTTGCTATAGTTTAGATAAAGATTTGCTGAGGTGTGAATCAAATCGGTGAGATTCTTTAGGAATTAGATGTTAAAACATTAAAAACCCACCTGAGTTCTATTTATCCAGCACCTTATTTAACTGTCCCAAAGCACAACTGACTTAAGGCAAGCATCTCCAACTAAATTAAGAATTTGGGCACAGAAATCGATGTAGCCAGTGTATTAACTTAGAACATGAGCTATTTCCCAGCAATCACTTGTAACGATGCTCTGAACTCAGTGCAAATGCAAGATAGCTGATTTTTTTTTTGAAGTTTGAATTGCAATTCTCTGTGTTCACAAAGAAGCAAGAACACACCTATATAATTCAGCCCTATGTGTACATACGTGCACTAAGACACAACTAAGACACAGTCTAATTATTCTTCCAGCCGAAGATTCACTGCTTCATTCAGTGCAGAGGGCGAAGCAAGATTTTTGCATGGGCCACAGTTGCTGTGAAATCAGTCCTTTTCATATTTTTTTGCTAAATAAAGCCCTCAGGGCCCTGATATGCTTCATTCTTAGTCTACAGGGAAAGTGGAATTTCTTTGCCAATTTTTCCTTCGCAATCAGAAATATATCATGGCAAATTCACTGCTCCCGTACAGTCCTTTCTTTACAGAGCCCTGTAGTCGCAGGTTATTCAGATTTCTATTTGTCATGTTAATGCCACTGACATTCATTACTTTGTGGCAATAATTACAACATGATTACAAGAAGCTCATGGAAAACAGGAAGATATTCTAGGAAAATACATGACACTATTTGGACACATGATGCACATCGCACACAATGTATTGATAAGAAAAATGATTTTCAAATATTAATTTACAGACTTAAAAAACCCCACCATTGTGATTCAGTTTATGAATTTTTTAGGCTGCTTCTTGGGGGAGTGTTCATAGATTTATTCTGTGGAAATATCATGCTTTAGGTACATCTGTGAACACTGAGAGAAGTAGTACTGTAAGTATATATTGCAGGAACATGCTGTCCAAATGAGATGTTAAGCTGCATTCAAAGCTTAGCTTCTTAACAGCTGTAAAAGACTTAGATTTTCCAGAAGTCATCCTCGGGTGGGAGTGGAGCTGCTTTAATTTGATGCATCAATGCCTAATATAAGTGATTCAACCTGTGTGTCACTTTCCCCTCCCAAGGCCTCTAACTTACTCCTCCTAAACAGGGAGGAAACACAGATTAGAAGAGAAAAATCTATCCATTGATAAAAGCATCACATCTTCTGAGAAAACATCTGTGGTCAGAGGAGCTTCCCCTTGATATTACTAGTTGATGAAACTGCCAACCAGACCTTAGGAGATAACAGGAAACCTCCAGGCTCATTTCAAGAGACAGAGAGAAGACAAGAAAAAAAGACCAAGTCCTATTTGGTCCAGGCTTGCAGGATGAGATAGTCACTAAACTTAGAATTTCAGAAAACGTTAACAGAACGCCTAGATCCTGATTTGAGTCTTAAAGTGTATCACAACTATGAATTGCAAAAAATAAAACTGATTTTCATTTTGTCTGCAAAGGGCTCGTTTTATTGTAATTTGTAGATCACAGAACAGTTTAGGTTGCAGGGGACCTTAAAGATCATCTAGTTCCAACCCCTTTGCCATAGGCAGGAACACTTTCCACTAGACCAGGTTACTCAAAGCCCTATCCAACCTGGCCTTGGACACCTCCAGGGATGGAGCATCCACAACTTCTCTGGACAACTTCTTCCAGGGTCTCACGACCCTCACAGTAAAGAATTTCTTCCTAATATCTGATGGAAATCTCCCTTCTTTCGGTTTAAAACCATTACCCCTTGCCCTATTACTACATTGCCTGACAAAAAGGCCCTCCCATCTTTCCTGTAGGCCCCCCTTAGGTACTAGAAGGCTGCTATAAGGTCTCCCCAGAGACTTCTCTTCTCCAGGCTGAACAACCCCAACTCTCTCAGCCTGTCCTCATAGCATAGGTGCTCCAGCTCTCTGATCATCTTCGTGGCCCTCTGCTGGACTCGCTCCAACAGGTCCATGTCCTTCTTTTGTTGGGGGCTCCAGATCTGGATGCAGTACTCCAGGTAGGGTCTCACCAAAGCAGAGTAGAGAGGCAGAATCACCTCTTTCAGCCTGCTGGCCACACTTCTTTTGATGCAGCCCAGGATGCGGTTGGCTTTCTGGGTTGCAAGAACACATTGCTGGCTCATGTTGAGCTACTCATCAACTAACACCCCCAAGTGTGCATTGCTTTCTTTTCTTTTAAATCTACCATCCTCAATTGATACGGTTCTACTAACCTTGGGGGTGCAGGGGACTTAACTTTTCCCCTGGCATTGAGATCAACTGCTGCTAAGATTTCTATTTGGCTCCAAGAAGTTTCAGAAAATCTCAGTTTATTTCTCATGAATCATGCTAGCAAAAGCCAGTGAATGGCTATCTTATATATCCTTGGGGTGGAGAGGAAAAATGGTCCTTGACAACATGGTGTGTACTACAGAAGGCATCAGCTCTGTGGTATGAGGGGTCCTTTAGACTGTAGGGAGAGTGTAAAGGCTGTGGCCAAACAGAACAACTTACCTACAGTAAAGACTAGATATTCCTTTAAGGATGGGAAAGGAGCTCACAGTCACTTCAAGATGGAAGGTTCGCAGCCAAGTCTGCTTAATGTTCAATAAGCAAACACAATTCAGAAATTCTGAACTGTCAGAATAGGCTGAGTATATACAGCAAAGTGCTAGCCTTGGCAAAACACCCTGTGCTCAAGTTGAAAGAAAATGAATGGTTTTTCTTCTGGAAACTGCAGGTAATTAACCAGAGAGTCATTCTACTTTGCTTGCACTATTCATGACACTTACACAGAAGATCAACCTACTAAAACTAAACCACAACTAAAGTGGCTTTAAGCTTCTAAAGAATTTTTCCAGATATTCAGGAAGTCCTATGCCTCTCCTTTGATTTCAGAATGTATTTTTTCAGATTGATGCCACAAAATGAAGTTTGGGTGCACATCTTCCCAGAAGTCAGTGAGGAAGAACATTATTTTCTATTTATAAGCTGGAAGTAATTTCTTTGTGGGGTAGAGGGCGGGGAGAGGAAGTTACTTAAAGGCACTTAAATAGAGAGTAAATATATTAGTTCTTAGGAAAAAACTTCACCGTTATTGTGATTCATACTTCACTGCAGTACCTAAGCATGATACAGGTTAATAATATAGGATCATGCTGTAGAACCACTACTATCACAGTTTTCAAGTACAACAGATTTGCCCACTGGGAAGCATCCATCAAAGCAGCTTTAATGATCTAAATGTCACTGTAAAGCAAAGAAACTCCAGGAATGTTCCTGTATTATGCCTGGAACAGTCACGTCTATACCTGCAGTATTTAGAAAAGGATATGAAGAGGGCGTAGGTTCAGCCAAACAGAAAGCCAAAGTGCTCTATAAAGAAATTGAGTATTATTTACTCAGCAGGTTCCCTTGTTTGTTTCAGGTATCTTTTTTTGCTTTATTCGTTTTTTAAAAGAAGATGTACTTGTTGCTGCCAAACAACAAATTTGCACAGTAAGTCCTGAATGCTGACTTGTCTTTCCTCTTTGCGAGGATCTATAAGCAATGCATGCCACCATGTACTAGCAAGACCGCATAGTTCAAGTAAAATGATTTTACCTCATTTTAGGCTCTAATATCTATTCATATGAATGGAAATACTAAGTGGATTGTTTAATACTGAATTCTTTTTGGAAGTCTTGTGACTGACAAAATTCCAAGATAAAATTGATGCCACATCGGTTATTTTAAATGTTGCACTTTTCCTGGTCAAGAATACTTTTCCTAATCAAAACTGCAAAAATAAGAAAATTGTCATGATTTTAAAGGAATTTAAAGGCAATTGGTCTTGCTAATTACAATTCTGCCATCCTGGAAAACAATTTAAGATCAAGAGCCTAAATTTAGACGGTGTTTCAAGTCTTTAATAGAACTATGGCAAAGGTAGTGAAGAAATTAGCATGATCATTCTTTATGTTTTAATAAAAATGCTACATTTATTAAGTTTAAAATTTCATACACCATCTAAATCCATTATGAAGCATGGAATACCTTCATATGATTTTACGTCATGCCAAAATGCTAGAAAATTCTAGTAAGTGCCTCTACTATCTGTAATCACATTGAAATTTAACATCAGCAAATTAGAACTATATTAATTGCTAAGATGGACAAAGATTAAGATTTCTGATATTCCACAGGTTGTTTGGTTCTTTTGGGAGGGTGAGGGCAGCTTCTCTGAGAAATTCTACATAAGTCATGACTGACATGAGCTAATACTGGACACCAGTCCTAGGAAAGTGGCTTGAGTTTCACATACTTAAACATGAATATAGTTCATGTTGTCTTTTTTTTTTTTCTTACTTTATTCTAAGGCAACTCTCCATTTTAGCCGGTTTTCTTCCAGCAAAAAGTGTGAAAGAAATAATTCTGAGACAGGAATGCATAAAAATGACGTTAATTTCCCTACATTTCTTCTCAATAGTTGAAAAAAACCCACAACCACACACCAGGGAATTGCATCAATTTTACCCTCTTAAATCAGTATAAGTGAATTATATTGATTTAGCTTAATTCTTTAACAAGCTAAATTAAGGCACTCTAATTCAGAAGAATCAGAGTTGTACCAATTCAACAAAGTCAATTTAGGAGGAGATTTAGCAAAAGTCAATGCAATTTGTGTATGCGTGTAGAAAAAGTATATGGGAAAACATCAGCTGGATAGCATTAGGAAATGGCATCACATATTTCCTTTCCAGCATGGAATGAAGCACTGGCCAAAACCACGACAAACACTCACCGCAGGAGTTCAAAAGTTCAAATAGGAACTTCTATGAAGTAATCACTATGAATTGATCTTCTACCGTATTGTTACAATTCATAAAATGCAAGTGTGTGTGTGTGGGCGGGGAAAATCATTTGGTGCACTAAGAAATACTTCTGGCTGTGAAATACAGATTGCTAATATCACTAAGGTTTGAATATTAAGTATCAGAATATCATGTTTAGCATGAAAAAAATATTGAAAACCTAAGTGGCCTGTCTATAATGAAACACCAAAATGAATAAGAAATCAGCAACATTAGGCGCCTGGACGCATTCCTGAGCAACCTGCTCTAGGTGACCCTGCTCTGGCAGGGAGGTTGGACCAGATGATCTCCAGAGGTCCCTTCCAATCCCTACCATTCTGTGATACTACAGAAATCAGGCTTTGGATCTCCTCCCCCTTTTTAATCTTATTCAAAAGAAACAGGTTTTGTTCTTACTTATTTAGTAAAAGTAAATAACTGAACACAGTTCCTGTTAGAGGAATTTAACTGATTCCTAGCATTTAAAGTATTGCTTGACATTGCTTAAACGTTGCTTTACACTTCTTTCCACCGTTTACCATGGAACAGAGAGATGCCTATCACTGAAGTAGTTGCAGCAGGATCCACCCTGATTTGGCTAAAGAGGAAATTCAAATGTGCATTTCTACTATTCTAATTAAGTGACTCAGCAGCACTTCATTTTTTCCAACAATTACGAAAAAAAAATATTAAAAAAAGAGTATACTACTCTGGTCTGTCCTCCCCCATGAAAATCCAAATGCAATGCCTCACGGAGGAAACCAATTCCACTAATTTTGCTATTTCCCAGTTCAGCTAAGAAGAAAACAAGTGTTCACTTTGATGTGATTCTATTTTAAATGCCCCAGATATACTTTCTTTCATCTCTCTCCCTCCCCCCCCGGCCTTTGGCCACAGAAAGAACTGTCCAGTTTCCATCTATAGCATTGGACAAACCTGTTTGAGTAAACAGATATTAGCCAAAGAATTGTCCATCCTTCAAAATATACTTTAGAAGTTTGGAGGAAAGACCTTATGGTTTCTATTTTTCCTGATAAGTTTTTCTATTGTTTTCTATGAAATGCACTTGCACAATCATCATCTTGCTGAAGAAAAGAATAGAAGATTCTGTCTTTCCAGAAAAACTTTATACAGAATTTAAATCCAGATCTTCATTGTTAATACAGATCAAATTTATTGGCCTACTATAATGATAAAGAAAATGGAGTTTGAACATAATGAAAAAAACGCACAAGCTTTCAGAACAACTTGGCTGGTACTGTGTTTCAAAAGAACAGGTTATGCATCTACAGACTTTCAGAGTAGTGCTGCATTTCAAGTATGTACCAAACAACTCTGACTTTTGGTTCACAAAATATTTCTGCAGTCTCAAATTCTTTCAAAACTTTATTGAAATGTTTAAGAATAGGCATGCATCTGCACATTTCCAGCATCTTCTAAGTAAATTCTGATAGTGTGATTCATAGCAGAGATATAAACATTAAGAGAAGTGAGGACATGCTTTTTTAAAGCCCTAAAAATTTATTAGCATTTTCAGGGATGCTTGGCAAGCATTAAAGCACAATTTAGCTGTAAAAAATAATTTAAGAAACCTACATACAGAAATGTGCTTATCACGATGCTCACGAGCAAGTAATTTAAATTCAATGATGCTGTTTAAATTCTAAAAACTTTAAAGCTCCAAGTCCCTGTATTCACATCCATCCCTGTAGTATCCAAGTTCCTACCAAGACAAAGGACAACATTTTTCATCATAGAAAACTGACACTGCATGACAGATCATATTCCACAAATAGTAGCAAGACTTCTTTGAAATTAATGACTTGCTGAATACTTAGAATATGCTGAAGCATTTTGCTGGTCTGGGATATGCAGACAATTGCATTAACCATATTAAGCTTACATAAATCCTCTATGAAAATATAGGACTTATCTTGACACTTTTGTGATTAACAGCCTTAAATAGAACGAAATAACAACTCAGATGTACCCCGCACACTGCCAAAACATTTCAGAGAAGGTATTCCCCAACATGAACAATTTATAAAATGGTCTCTGACTATATCATTGATTTTGGATTATGACAGAGTTGAACGATTTACCTTCTTAGTTTGTTTGGGGGAGGGACAGGAGGATTTTATTGCAAGCAGTGCTGCTCTGCCAGGGATATATTGGCTCTCCTCTATTACTGCATACAGAAGTCTCCCACAGTCCTGCTTAGAGTAAGCAGAACATAGATCACTACAAATTCAAAATGGGTTGCACATGGCTGGTTTTCCAATCCAACAAACTCCTAGTCATGCAAGTAACACGATAATTTTGAAAATATTAGATATTTTGAAAATATAGGATAAGGGCTACAGTAATGCATTCAGTGAACAACTGTATATCAAGCATTCTCAAATTGTACACAGGGGAAGGAATCTCCAAAACAGTTCAGAGCATAATTCCCTGAAGTATGTGTAACTACCACGTTTCATGTAATTTTCCTATCTCCACTTTTAAAGTGTTTCTAGCTTTAAGAAACTGACAAAAAAAGAAAAAGGAAAAAAATCAAACCAAACAAACAAAAAAACCCAACGAAATGCCAGTAGCGATTTGGCTGGGTAAAACACTTTCACCACTCATTTCTGCAGTCTGAGATTAATCTGATTTATTCAGCATTAAGTAACTGAAACTTTCACAGAAGAAGCTTTTATTTATATCTTTCTGCGACAATGTACTTCTGTTATGAATTTTCATAATAGCAGTACATACTGTATTTATTAGTGTCATTACTAGATACGTTAAAAAGGAGAAGCAGCATAGGATCAGATTTTAAAAGCATTTAAGCACTTAATGATGCAATAGGTTTTTAGTTAGATTTTGAGAGAAGCCTACAAGTTTAACCTGTCATTGACTTCAATAAGAGCCACGCTATGAGGTATTTTCAAAAACTTTAATTAGTTAAATCATCACAGGCTTGAATATCTCTAAAAATATCACCCTTAATAATTTTTATTTTCCTTTCCACAACAAGAGTTAGCATTGCCAGGGATTTTAAGATTTAACATACCCAGTCATGAAGTTATATAGCAGACATCTACTTCAGATAACTTGAATTTAACAGCCCTCATACTGACATTTCTCAATGCCCGTATCTTTCCTATTCCATACCTTGTGTGTTTTCTTTTGACAGGTAGGTGCATGTATTGGATGGTGAGTTCATTTGTTCTTCTGTTATATCTCTCTTTCTTCAGTGAACCCAAGAGCTTTAAAGTTCCCTACTCTAAAAAAGGAAGAAGTCTGAATTTTAAAAACAAGAAAAAAAACATTCAGTGCATTGTCCCTTGTCACATAATGGACTTGCTACAGCCATTTCATCTGTGCCTCATGCTGCATTCTGCAATTCTTCCCTAAAGTATTCTTTCCTTTCTCTATATATAAACCCATTAAATGGGCATCATTACTGTAGAAGTGCCTCAGAAAGGACAAAATACACTTTTGAAAAAAAGAGACATTTGTACAGTGATACTTTTCTGTCCATAGTTTCCTGATCACTGAAAAGCCGGCTAACTAGTATCCACTGTCACAGAAAAATGAGAGGCTGCCATCATCCAGTCTGATTTTCTCAAAGCCTTCCCCCCAAACCCGCAGAATAAACACCCCCACCAATAACAACAAAAAACTAAAACCCCACGTCCAAACATAAGAAACAAACAAACAAAAATTATTAAAGCTCAAGGGTATTATCCAATTTATCCACTTGTAAATCTTCACAATTTATTTTATGAACTGGAAATCAGTGGATGAAAGGACATCAACTAAAGCTCAAATGTTGTTCTTAACACTTTCTGCCACATAAGTGATGCTCAGCACGATTTGTTTTAAAGTCTTTGAAAAGACATTTCTTTGCTCGGTGTTTTGTTGGGGTTTTTTTATTTTTTATTTTTTTTAGATTTATTTATGAAAAGAACATTTCTTCTTAAAAATCACGCTTTTCAAGAAGTGCTTGGTACATAATGCATTCTGCTCAGCTCCAGCAGCGTGAAGAGCACTTAAAAGATACATTGGCAGCATCTTCTGGGTCACCTTGACTCTTTCAGATAATGTGTAAATCTAGAAACTGTATGTGCTCCCACTGTGGACATCAGAATCCAGAAACGTCCACAAAAATTTGGCAGTCATTAATATAAACTGGTAATGACGCAGACAATTATCTGATATCCTTGCACAAACACGGGGCTCTGCACACGCAAGCATTTTTCATCCAGCACACTGATGTTATCACTGTCTGAAACAACGTTATTTTCCTTATCATGTTCTCTCCATTCAGCAAACAACAGACAGAGGATTCAGCTTAAGGCACAGGTGGGCAACAAAAGAAAATTTTTATTATAAACCACTAAACACACTTTTCCATTCAGTTTTTACTCAGTATTTTAGTTTGAAAAAAGATGCAAGACAGCAGCTTAGGAGTTTGTAAAGAATCCTTATCAAATTATTTGCTCTCCAGTCTACGAGAACATCACAAGAATACTGTGATGGTGAGAATCAGATCAAAACAAAACTTCACGTTATGCTGTGTCAATACCTCTTTTGTGACCTTGCCAATGCTTGCTGAATGTAAGTCTTTATTTAAAAAGATAAATACATCTGCTAACCCCTCTGGCACAATAATTTGTAACATATTTTGTATATGACCTTACATTGCCTTGTTTTTCTCAGTCTACAGATAGGTACTTTGAACCTAGAGAAGATACAGACTTCCTTTAGTTCAGCAAGTTGCCAACTAAGTTGGTATCAACTGTTGCCCAGACAGTGACTTTTGAACACATCACCTTCCATCTTCTACCCTTCCCGCTTATACATAAGCCTCCCATACTTCAGAAGCAACCTCATTATTTTCGTAGTGTGAAGAAACACATGAACAATACAGACTCAAACCAAAAGCCACAGGGGTGAGCAGTCCCATTCTATAAAGTCTTTAGGATGCACTTGAGAGCTGAAAGAGTACACATGGTCACAGGAGTTTTGTTTGGGTTTATAACAGATTATGCCGGCAGGCAAGTCCGTCAATACAGAGGGCTCTTTGGTGGCTTGGTTTTTTTTTGTTGTTGTTTTTTTTTTTCTGAGGGATATGCGTGTGTGGGGTATTTATTTTGGGTGTTTGTTTTTTTTTTTTAAATACCTCCTGCATTATTTCACAGCAGCAGAAAAAAACCCAAAAACACAAACAAACAAACTATCTTAAAGATGGTTATTTAGAACTATGTAACACCACTAATAAAAAAAAAATGTTTGTCTTATAAAGTATGTCAAGTCTGACTACCTGCCCTTAACTTAAATATTAATAAGTATCAAACTCAAACAAGAAGTTATTACAAAAGAATCTTGGAGTATGACAGAAAACACTTTTTGCAAAAAGTTTGTTGATAAACTAGAGTAAGATCATAGTAAAAAGAATAACTGAAGGACTGAAGAACACGCTTTATGGACTTTCAGGAGCTCAAACTATTTAACATGTCAGAAAGATTAAAAAGATAATTTGTTTACAAGTGGAAATAGTTTCAAGGGAACAGAAGTTTGACAGCAGAGTTGGTACAAAAGAGTTGTACTAAAACAACAGCTGAAAAGTGAAGCTAGGCAAGCCCATTTAATCAAAAATGCAAAGCAGATATTTTGATATTGAAGAGGATCAGGGATACTTGAATGTCAGCTAATAATGTGACTCACATGGAGGATCAGCAGATCATTTTTAGTAATGATTAGACTTCTGAGGCTTCTCTCTGGTAAACCCTCAAATGCAAAAAGAGCAGACCAAGCTAAATGTACATCTGTTGCTGTGATGTGTAGTTATACTACTCTCTAGCTTTATACATCATAGTAATGACATATGGAGAACCATCTCACTGCACATTTGGGAATAGCATAGCTGTTATGCATCATAATGCATTTGGTTAATAACAGGTTACATAGCACTATATAAACAACACAACTCAATCAATTAAAGGACATCTACTCAAGCCAGAAATGTTACTTCCATGGAAAAGTAAAAATAACTGGAATTATTATATTTACAACAGCATACTAGTTAGTATGGTTAAAATTAAAAAAAAATAAAATTTGCAGGGATTAGAAAAATGAACCACTAAGTAAAACTGAAAAGTTAATGGATATTAAACTTGCATTAAAACTATAATGGATATTAAAGTAAATGAATATGTAGATATGCATATATACATATACACATACACACAGTTGTATGTATATAAAATACAAAATTAGTCCCTTTCACAATTGTGTCTAAAACAGAAACCAGATTCTCGAAGCTGGATGCAGAGAAAGGGCAGCTTCCAAAAAGTTGAGCAGTCACTTCCTACTCAAAAGTATCCTTCGATGCTGGGAGAAGTATAAATTCCACATACTTAATGAATTACTTCTGAGATGCAATAGCCTTTGCATTACAAATGAATGCCTGGAATTACTAGCTCCGCTAATGGAATACCATAATGCAAGCTTAACATCACAAAAGCAACCAATTTATATGGCTCAAAATGAACATTTTACTGTAAGAGGTTAAGACAGCAAAAGCTTTGTTGGCAGCCATAACCACACTTCCAAGTACTCCAAATACTGCCCTCCTTCCCCCGTCCTGCAGGGATACACCATCTTAGCGCCCTCCCACTGGCGTGGGCTTTCCCTTGGCAGCATGACACCAGTGAGTAATGCCCTTACCCCCTTGACAAAAGCTTCTAATAGACTGACAGGCAGAAGATGCTGCTACGCTTTTCCCTGCCTCACAGAAGGATAAAACAGGACTCATATTTTTAAGTAAAATTTTTCATTTGTACTGCATTTACCTGACAAGGTGTCAGCAGCGGCAGCAGCGGTGGGTGCTGCCAGGTGGCCCCTGTATTGCTGGGCCGGGCCAGGGCTGCCCCGTGCCGGACACAGCCGGTTCCAGCCGGCTCCAACGGCCCCAGCGCAGGGCACAGCTGAGCCCCTCAGCCACGGGCGGGCGCCTCGCCCCAGGCTGGAATTATGGATAGAAAGAGCTAAAGCAATATGTAGTAACACATTAAATGAAGGATCAATCCTACCTAGTGTTCTATGCAGTATGAGAAAGTGAGATAACTGAACTTATCCCTAAAATAAGAATCCTTCACCATTCATTGCTAGATTGCTTTCAGTTAGCAATGCTGACAACAAAATGGATGTAAGGACATTTATGGACTAAGAGAGGAAGCCTGAGCTGGAAAGTTCGGATCACACTCAGAGCCTCATATCTTAACTTTCCTATTCTATGCAGCTAATAGCTCTTGTTGTACGCTGGAGATACATAACCTAGCAAAAAAACCCACCTATAAAGTTTTGCAATACTGAGGAGACAGGCATAGTGCTACGCTTACAACGTTTGGCAGACATGGTCTGAGGTGCTTAATGACACGTTTGATATTCAGATGGAATTACTGAAAAGAAAATCTAGAGAAACAAAGTACTAAAATACCTTGTTGCATACCAGTGGGGCAAAATTAAAGCAATCAACAGATTTGGGAGCTTGGCATAAACAATGCAACCATGATTCTTGGCCAATTGCCTTCAGAGACTGTTAATGAAGGGGGAGAATATGAGCTGCTCGAAAATGTACTGCAACTAAAGGTTAGTAGAGCCATTTCTAGCAAAGGCAGCCTCAGCCCAGCTCCAACTGGCCCCACCAAAACACGGCTCCCTGTCTCCAGCACAGACACCATAGTCCATGGCTAATAAGCACATGACTTTGAATCCCAGCCATTCTGTGGGTGTATTTAAAAGTAGAAAGATGCAAACTCTGGATGGGATTCCAGAGAAATACAACTGGCTGGTCCACAGACAAGTGTAAATTCATACCTGCATATAAATACAGTCTCCCTTTATAATGTCTTTCACCGCTTCCTCAGTGTCCTGGTTCGGGGTGGAGCAGAGCCAACTTCCTATTCGGTGAGAGCGGCTCTTACTTATACTGACTGGGGCATTTACCCCATGGAGGGGTCATGCCTGTGGGGAGGAGTGGACAGGTCAGGTGACCCAAACTGACCAGTAGGATATTCCATCCCATCTGCCATGCTCGGTATAAAAGCTGAGGGACCAAAGGATTAGCCTCCTTTTCAATGACTCTGTTTTTTTCATGGCTGATGTCTGAGGGGGACCCTGTCAGTTTGTCTACCTTTGATCCCAATCTGTGGGTTTCTGAATCAAGATCCAGAACCCAGTTCCCATCTGTCACTGAGTCCAGTCTGGAGCTTTCCCAGTGCCTCCCAGTCACATTTCCCTGGGAACTTGATAAGGTTATGTATATATTTATATATATTGCATCTATTTAATTATTTCCTTTTTATTTTATTATTAATACTTCATTACAATAGTTTATTTTTTTTCTAAACTTGTAAGTCTCCTCACTTCTCTTCTTCCTCTCTTTGGAGCAAGAGATGGGGGAGAGCATTTATTGTCTTGTCATTGGCCAACCCAGCCCAAGCTGTGACACTAGGCTACTTAAATGAAAGCATTAAATGGACTAAATTAAAACATTCTCTTCCTTGCACTTCTCAGGTAACATCTCATATAAGCAGAAGAATAGCCCATGAAAGAACTTATCACCTACTCCTTGAAATGTCTTTGTTAGGAAAGAGAAATTTCATACCTTCATAATTAACAATTTATTTGGGTCACTGAATTCAGGCAGTTTGCTTTTCCCTTTTTTTTTATATGGTCCTGTATGCCATGGTGTTTCTTCACAATAACACTTTACAGAGAAATACATATTAATGGTATCCACTCACCTTCAGATAATCTAGTTCAACCACAGAAAGTCTGTTACTAATTTTGCAATGTATTTAGTCCTTGCAGATGGTGGAAGTAGTGGCATTAATAATGATTTCAAATTTCTCATACAGTTTGTTTCAGGAAAACATCACAAGCATGCAAATTAACAATTTGCTTCAAAATTTTCAATTTTTTTCAGCTAGTTCACTGACATCTGGGACTTCACTGTGAGAACTAGCCATTGCTGGCAATATCTATTTTGCTGCAATGGAAGCAACAGCACTTGCAGAAAAACATGTGTGACTAAACAAGACATCACTGAAGAAGAGAAAGCTGTGTTGCTGCTGTGCAGTATACAACTCCCAAAAGTTGTTCTAGCAGGCTTCGAAGCACTAAAGGCCTCAAGGTAGAAGAGTTGATTAATCTTGATAAACACACAACATTTGTAAACTACAGAAGAGAAATTCATCATTATGAGAGAGAAGAGTTTACAAGACGGACAGAATAAAGGTACTTCATTCAAGTAGACATGCTGAGAATTACAATGGCTTAAGAGTGGGTCTCAGGTCTACAGTGAGGCAGAAGTTGATATGGGGGAATAACAGTTGAAAGGATGAACAGATGAGACCAATATATTACATGCTTATTATTAAAAAAAAAAAAAAAATCAAAATCCAGAAAGCCCAGTATCAATCAGCAGGAATCAAAGCAATTGTATGAAGTGAAATACTCTGTCTACAAAACGTGATAGCTCCCCTTGAACTAAGTTGATTTACAACACACACCTAACAAAAAAAAAATAAATCTGGAAAGCAAAACAACCATACAACTAAAAAATCAGCCACATGTTTACTAGAAACACAAAAGACTTCTGACAATCTTTTAAATAACTCTAAGGAGAGCTTCAGCCTTCTGAAATTGAATTCTTAAGAGTGAAAATGAAAACAATCAACCCTGAGACTTTGGCAAATAGTTTTGAAAAAGGCAGTTTGTAGATTTAGTAGAAGTTTTTTCCTGTTTCAGTTTATGACTGGAAGACTACTTTTTAAGTAAAAGATGAATTAACACATAGATATGTTTTGGAGACCATTTAAGTCAGTAACTGAGATGAAAGTTATATATAGCCATATATTAGCCACATAAAGCCATTATAGCCACACATAACCAACAAAGCTGGATGTAGTACTCCAGGTGGGGTCTCACCAGAGAGGAGAAGAGGGGCAGAATCTCCTCCCTTGACCTGCTGGCCATACTTCTTTTGATGCAGCCCAGGATGCGGTTGGCTTTCTGGGCTGCAAGCACGTATTGCCGGCTCATGTTGAGTTTCTCGTCCACCAGTACCCCCAAGTCCTTCTCCTCAGGGCTGCTCTCAAGCCATTCGCCACCCAATCTGTATTTGTGCCTGGGATTGCCATGACCCAGGTGCAGGACCTTACAATTGGCCTGGTTGAACTTCATGAGGTTTGCATGGGCCTACCTCTCGAGCCTGTCCAGGTTCCTCTGGATGGCATCCCTTCCCCTCAACGTGCTGATCGCACCACACAGTTTAGTGCCATTGGCAAACTTGCTGAGGGTGCACTCAATCCCACTGTCTACGTCGCCGACATGATGTTAAACAGCACTGGTCCCAGTACTGACCCCTGAGGAATGCCACTCGTCACCAGTTTCCACTTGGACATCGAGCCATTGACTGCAACCCTTTGAGTGCAGCCATCTAGCCAGTTCCTTATCCACCAAGTGGTCCATCCGTCAAATCCATGCCTTTCCAGTTTAGAGACCCGGATGCCATGCGGGACAGTATCAATTGCTTTGCGTCCAGGTAAATGATGTCTGTTGCTCTCCACTTATCTACCAATGCTGTAATACCATTGTAGAAGGCCACCAAATTTGTCAGGCATGACTTGCCCTTGGTAAAGCCATGTTGGCTGTCACCAGTCACCTCCTTACTTTCCATGTGCCTTAGCAGAGATTCCAGGAGGATCTGTTCCATGATCTTGCTCAGCACAGAGGGGAGACTGACTGGTCTCTAGTTCCCCGGGTCTTCCTTTTTTCCCTTTTTGAAAATGGGAGTTATGTGTCCCCTTTTCCAATCAGCAGGAACTTCACCAGACTGCCACGACTTTTCAAATATAATAGAAAGTGGTTTAGCAATTTCATCCACCACTTCCCTCAGGACCCGTGGATGTTTTTCATCAGATCCCATGCACTTATGTACTTTCAGGTTTTTATAGCTTTTTATTTCTGTTCTTTCCCAAAACTTAGTTCCATTGTCAAACATATTGCATGCTTAGCTTACATCCAAAGGAACTCACTCTTTCTCCCTCACCCTGCAAGACAAAATCCAGGTGAGGTATAGAGCGTAGTTCAATTGAGAGACCCAGCCAGCAGCAGGATTCCACTAAGATGGTGCAGCTCTACACTATTGTTCCAGCAGCTTTTACACACCCAAGCTCTCTGTTTGGGGCATATGTGGAACCTAGACGAGATTAACACACTGGACCCATAATTATTTATAATTGCTTCCACTCACAAACTTTTTTGAGAAAGTAAGGTGGAAATTTGATCTGAAAGACTATTTTGGATTTTTGGCTGTTAGAATTTTATATGCTGTTCTTAATAAGCACACTAATAGTAACAGTGTGAGATAAAATAATATCCTGGTTGCTATTAGTCATTTCACATATCATTTAATATTTACATATATTACAAAATGCCAAATTATATTACATCTGAAACAAGAACAGCTAGTGTAGGAGGAATAATCCTAATTATTTACCAAGTAGGAAAGAACGAAAACAGACAGATTTGCAGTATAGATGTGGAATAAAGGATCAGAAAGGGCTACCTTCCCTCCTAATCCCAAAATGACAAACAGTAACATTAGTTTGTCTTCTTTATGACCTCAGAAACATAATTCTACAAGTGCAGCATTAAGGAGGTAAGCCCACTAGTATAAATATACAGGTAAACCTCAATTTTCTACTATTTCTAAACTAGACAGAAATTCATTAAAAAATGCATTTTCTGGAAGAAGGATTTGGCACAGTATGAACCTATATTTCCCCTGAGTTCCCAACATCAAAAATACAACATTTTTCTATGTGTTTTCAAGGATGAGCTCTGTTCAGCTTGAGGGTAGCCTCTACTTTAAATCAAAGGAGAAAAAGAATTATCCCATTTCTCCTCCATCATGCTCCACACTAGCAAAACCGGAGAGAGTTGATTATCCCTCAGTATAATTTTCTCCTTTGAAATTGAAAAGGAAGAACACAATAAAAAGGAGACAACTGTGATATATTAATCAAAGGAAGGGGTAAAATTGATATTTAGGGAGAAGAAAACAACTACAAATAAAACCAACAGAGCCCTAATGAGCTAGATGTTAAAAAAAAGCAATTGAAAGATCAACAGATTGACATTACCATAATATAAATATACATTTATATAGTGGACTTTCACACAGGCGGTCTGACAATCCAGCTATAACGATGGAAAGAATATCTTTTTTCCCTCTGCCAGTGTAGTCTGGATTGGCAATGTTAAGGAACACCAGCAAGTAATAGCTACAGAAAAGTTGTCATCCTTACACTTTGGAATGCAACAAGTCTAACATAAGGAAGCATATTTAAAAAACATAAGACCAACAGAGGGCAAACCCACCTGGACATCAGTTAGCATGTTTCTTTATCTCACTTCCTGCCAAATAAGAGTTTAATGATTTGATCAAAAGTATTCATATATTCATCCTTTATTTGGATTGAATATTTTTACTGAAAATAACTTGGTTTCAATAATTAAATTTCCCAAAATTCAAGATCGTGCAATTTCTTTCTGGAAATGACAGCAAAGCATCCTGTGAAAGTTCCAGTTTTCATGCCTTATGTTCTATGTCCAAATCTTTTCAGCTACTTTCAGGTCTGCTGATGCGTAAAAGGCTGAAGTATCGTACAGGATTCGTACAGGTACTCTTACAAGAATGCCCAGAGAGACATGACGGACCATAAAGGTGTTTTCTTCCTTTATGGAAGAGTTTTATGCTGCATATAGAATGGTATCAGATATCTTATCATGGAGATACTGCTCAGAGCTTACTTTTTTTTTTTTAAAAAGTACCTTTTTTTTTTAAAAAAAAAGCAGCTTAACGAGTATCTCAGATTTGCTTCCACTGATATTCATTGACATCATGAACTCCAAGTGGCACAGTATTGGTTTCATTAGCAGGCTGAAACAATTTTCAAAACACATACTTTTTAAAAAGACCATTGTATCCATCCTGGTTATTTGGAGTTTGTGGACATATCTGGGGTTTCTGAAGAACAACTGTATCATCAGATGTGTGAAGCATTCCCAGCCATTCTCTCTCTAGTGATAAAAAAAAATGAGATTTCCTGGCTTTATATCTGGAGATTATAAGTTTTTCCTGCATGATAGTATTACAGAAACCTATTTATCTATGGCCCCCTAGGGAAAACCAGCTAGCCACAAATGGTGTTTTAAAGGATTACATAACAGTACTCGCTATAGGCTATTTAATAGCTCTAAAACCCACAATGAAATCTTCTGACTTTCAGACTGCCTTTATTTGAAGGCAGAGATTTTTACCCCTTTGGAAACCACTGCATTATTCAGCAATACGAATCACAGAACTTCTGCAAGCACTGGGTACCTTTGTTCTGTTTCTCTAAGACTTTGTGGCTTGCTGAATTAATGATGAAGAACCATCATGAGAAGTAAAAAAAAAAAAAAAAAAAACCAAAACAAAAACCCAACCCCCCAAAAATGGATTTGCCTTTTCAGTGTTAAATTAATTACATGTAAATATATACCTGATGTTCATGCAGAGAGATCTCATTAAGAGATTTCCACATAAATACCAATTAGGGCTCCATTGTGTGGATTTTATAAAAATGAGCCACTGAAAGTACTTGTCTATTAGGGCCTGAAACGGGCATGTTAGCATCACTCTAGATTTTATTCTTAGAAATATTTCTTTGTGACCCTTTCTTTACACAACATTACCTTAAAGTCAGAAGCAACTCAGAGAAGTAGAAATGCTGTTTCTTACTCAGGTAAAGATGATCAGCTATATTGATATCTGAAACCTTGAAAAGTTCCAGAGACTGACTCTTAAAGACTGTAGGTTTTCATTTTAATATCCCAAAATATGGGCCCACTTAGAGACCCTTTGAACACCCTTTCCTCCCTAAACCTTTATTACCTTTCTCCATTGTCAATCACTTTTCACAAAATGTGGACTCTTGAATTTGGCAATGATGAGGTTAAAAACAAGGACACCCTTCCTTTCTTGAGACACATTTAGCCACTATGGTTGCGGGATGGAAATGTTACAGGCTGAAACTTAGCGAAATTTCAAGGAACAGGATGAAAAAAACAACCTCATGGGGGGAAAAAAAAGTTTCATATGTAAAGAAAAATCCATAAACTGTTAAAGGATATTAAGAACCACTTAAGAAATAAAACCCATTTGCATTTGAAGAAGCTAGTTTAGTGGTTTTGTTTATTATATAGCTATAAAACCCATCATAAAATCTCTTCTTTTCACTTCTGTGTAAATAGAGCTTTTACATTCAATATTTTGTTTGTATAATAAATATTACATTATGATATTATATGTAATAATGTACACAATGTTATATGTGAGCTATGTGCAATGTGTAATGTAATATTCAATTTATTACATCGTGAATTTTGCAGATTAAGGTAAAACTTATAATTAGTGATTGACATGGCTCTTTTCTTTCCAGGCAACATTTTGTTTTCCCCTACTTTCCACTATTTTTCCTTTTTTCACTCATCTCAGTCTGAAGATGTCAAGTTCTCATATGGACTGAGAGAAGTGGCAAGACCCATTTTTTTTTTTTTTCTTAAACCCAGAAAATTGTAAATACATGTTTTTTTTCAGTCTTGCTTTGGTCCAAAAGCCAACAATGTGAAATTTTACACACCTGTTATTGACAAGTGACTCCAAAGAAATTTACCATATATCATTCTCAGAAGAGATATGTTTGAAGTACCCTGTCTTAAGCCATGTTTATCTTAAACACAATTTAGTTAAACAAAAATAAATTTTTTATAAGTCACTTCGTTTTAAGTTGTCATAACTTTTGGTTACTATATAAATCCGCAACTAAATGACACCCGTAAAAATATATACATACCTAACTGCAGAGCCATGAATGAAACATTATTTTAAATACTGAATACAATACAGGCAGGGGTTGGAAGTTTGAAAACTTCAAATCTATTTTAGACTTTAATTGCATAGCTTTCTAAGGCCAAGTTGAATCCTAAACTAGTTGGACATTTGGTTGTAATATTGTGAGGAACTTTCCCATTTTTAATTCATTTACAAATAACCCAAAACCATAATCTTGATAATCAAGCCTTCTAGCTGATCATCATTGCTGTTTTAAACAGAAGAGAGTCATACACATGATTGAGAGCCTGCCTGGCCAAACGTATGGGGGCTTGGGAATACGAGCCTCTACCTAGAGCCATTCACGTCCGTGTCAGGAGCAGGCTCCTGTTTCAAGCACAGAAGCCTCTCAGCAATATTTCTGTTACCAAACATGCCAATTTCAAACTGGATCATAAGTCATCTGCAGGTTTCTGAGAATGTTCAATACCTACATTGTGAACTGCAAAAGTTACCTGTATTGTACCAAACAGCACTTTGCAAGGAATCTCTAGGAGCATGGCAGTTTTTGTTTCTCATTCTGATTTTTTTTTTAAATTGGTAAACAGAATTAAAAGTTGTTGCCTTTGGCTAAAAGCACTGTGCTGCCGATGTTTCCACCATCTCGCCAGCTTTTAGTTTCAATGGTATTTTCTCATAGGATAATAACTAGCAGCTCCTATCTGGTATTTTCTTTCATGATAGCAAATCTCATTTTCTCTTTATTATCAGGAGGCCTTTCAGGCAACTTTTACTAATGTAATTTTTCCATTACACATGTATTATTTCTTCCTTCATTTCTGCTCACATTTCTTCAGACAAATCATGATTCTGACAAAAGTTATACCTGATATAGGCTCCAGTTAAACAGGATTTTTTTCTGTTGGCTATAATATCCTATGCTACTGTAAGTGAAAACATTTAATTGCATGATTACTGGCCTCATTCATCAAAATGACAAGAGAGCCCTTATATCTTATCCTTTTCGGCAAGTCATTAGGGCTACGCTGGCTCAGACTTACATCATTCTCTTCAATTAGTATATATCATTTCATTAACTTTATTTGTGATGATCATATAAAACAGGGAGGAGTGGCTGATATGCCAGAAGGTCATGCTGCCATCCAGAGGAACCTGGACAGGCTGGAGAAATGGGCTGACAGGAACTACATGAGGTTCAACAAGGGGAAGTACAAAGTCCTGCAGCTGGGGAGGAACAACCCCATGCACCAGTATGTGCCAAGGGATACACAGCTGAAAAGCAGCTTAGCAGAAAAGGACTGGGGGTACCGGTGGACATCTAAGTTGAACATGAGCCAGTAATATGTCCTTGCAGCAAAGAAGGCTGATGGTGTCATGGGCTGCATGAATAGGATTGTTGCCAGCAGGTCAATGGGCATGAACTGAAACACAGGAGGTTCCCTCTGAACATCAGGGGACACTTTGTTGCTGTGAGGGTGATTGAGCACTAGCACAGGTTGCCCAGGGAGGTTGTGGAACCTCCCTCCTTGGAGACTGGACCATCCTTCAAAAGACATCTGGACATGATACTAGGCAACCAGGTCTATGCAACCCTGCTTTAGCAGGACAGGGTTGGACCAGATGACCTTCAGACTTCCCTTCCAACCATTCTGTGATTCTACAATTTCGCTTGGATACACAAGATCAATGAATACTTCTGTCTAGCTTTTGAGGGCAAATATGCTACTCCGAAAGGATTTAGTACTTATGCTTATTAATTGCAAGTGATTAGAAACTAGCAGCTTGTTAAAAGGCCTCACCAGTCAATAAATTGGCCTGTCAGCACTGTTGTATTTGTTTCTGCTCCAGACAGCTATCAACTTTCACTAGATGCTGCCCTAAACTTTCCCCACTATTGTAAATGTAAAAAATCTAAATAGTAATATTACTTATTAGGCTCTCCATAACCCTCGGTTGCATATGGCAATAAAATAGATTCTTAATTATATATTTACTTGGATTTCTTTAGGGTAAAGGTGTATAGTTAAACTACATGGAGGCATTTTCATTTGTTTGTATTTCTGACTGTTGTGCTTGTTCTTTTAAGAGTTTTGAACAGAATCAAGTTGTAAAGTAGGTAAGCAGAATATTTATCCACTACAGACCTAGGTTTTAGTCTTCAAGAGTTTTTCACCCAATCCTTATTTTTACCTATTAACAACTTCACTATATGCTTATTCGACCCAGGTACACTGGCTTTCAGCTACATGAATGAACTTTAGTAGGAACTAAAGTCTATTCTGTCCTTTAGCTTAGGTCAGAACCTGGCTTCAGATACAAAAGAAATGTGGTGAATGCCCTAGCACTGTCCTAACAACCCTTTCCAAAGGCAAAACATTTTCTCACAGTTGACTCAGCTGCATAGGAACAAATCCCAGAGTGCTGCAGCACAAAGCAGCAGGGCTTTGCTCCCCTGGGCACACACGTACATTGGTTCAGGGACAGCAACACACAGAAGGCCTTGCTCTGGGAATACTTATACTCAGGTTAAGCTAACTGGAACACTCTGATCCCAGCACTAATTAGCTCAGATGAGTCTGCAATGAAGATATTCCCTATATAGATGCTCACACCATCAATGCCTTCCCAGGCACTTTTTATATTTTCCCTCTGGGATTAATGGGTATTGGATGGCCAATGGTCACAAAACTAATTCTTCCTGCTGAGAATGAAACATTATAGAACATAAATATATGAATGGAATTGCATTAGGGAATAGAGTTTGAATGGAAAAAATAATGACAAAAATATTAGCTTTTCACGTCTGGCTACCAAAGAGGACAGAACACAAGAGAAAGGAAGATGAAAATTCACTACAAAGAATGGAGAGCCCAGAAAGCACCTGCCTGGTGCACTGAAAGTGCCAAAATAGGCAGTACACAAAAATTGCTTTTCTGTCCTAAGTGAAGCTGCTACTACAAAATGTCTGTTACCTATGTAGCCTTTTAGGCTGTTCTTTGAGCCATTTGGTGATTTGAAGTGCAAAACAAAAGCGCTGGAGTTACCAATTCAGTCTTGTATCAGGGTTTGCCTCTTCTTTTTTGAAAAAAGCTGAAAAAGGAAACTGACTTAGCAGTACAATCCATCGTAGCCATTATGGACACTGCTATTCTTTGAGAGGCATCCTACCTTGCTCTATGGTTTTGCTCTCCATCCATCACAACCATGGGAAAGATGTGAATCCTGGCATTTACCTACAGAACACTGTGTCAAACCCACATGGCAGTCAGCTGCAAGTACAATCTCCTTTCATCATCTCATTTCTATACAGGCCAAAACTTGTAGAGGCTCTCTGCTCAACAAGAAATACATTCAGTCACAGGGCTTGGACCACTCAACCAGAAGTCTCAGGTGTGCTAAACAAACAAAGTCTCCACTAAATCTCACTCCACAGAAAAACACTTCTTGTGGAAAATGGACTTGCATATTCTGGCCAAGCATATATAGTTTCCATCATATAAACAAAAATCTGACACTGTCTGACACCATTTGTTTTGTTGGTAGCTTGCACTTAGCTTTATCTTTCTAATATCTATTTCAGATCTACCCTCTTTCAGTTTAAAACCATTACCCTTTGTCCTATCACTACAGTCCCTGATAAAGAGTCCCTCCCCATCTTACCTGTAGGCCCTGTTCAAGTACTGGAAGGCTACTAAAAGGCCTCCCCACAGCCGTCTCTTCTCCAGGCTGAAGAACCCTAACTCTCTTAGCGTGTCTTCACAGGAGAGGTCCTCCAGCCCTCTGATCATCTTCATGGTCCTCCTCTGGACTTGCTCCAACAGATCCATGTCCTTCTTATGTTGAGGCCCCAGAGCTGGATGCAGTACTCCAGGTGGGGTCTCAGGAGAGTGGAGTTGGAGAATCATCTCCCTCGACCTGCTAGCCATGTTTCTTTTGATGCAGCCCAGGATACAGTATTAGATAGTATAACTATCTAATACATATATAGTTTTATTCCAGTTAGAGTTGTATAAAGAGTACCAAAAAAAAAAAGTCATAGGGTTACTGGGACTTTTATCAGATAGAAATAAAGAATTTATCTTCATTTGTCTTATACAGAGACCACACTAAAGTTTTTACTTTAAATGTGACAAACTCACAGCAATTACATAATGTCCTGTCAGTCAGGAAAATGTTAAGTTTACCCAGTGAGAGTGTTATGAGAAAGAGGACAAAATTGGAGATAAGACTCCACAGCAACCTGAAAAGCCTATTTAGATTTCACAAATTAGGACTCAACTACAATAGCACATAAAAAAGATAAATTGGTCTATGCCAAAAAAGTTCTGCAGGATAACTCAGTAGATGGCGTCATTCTTACAGAAATTAAATTGAATCACTCTGAAGGTGTCAAGAAACTCAAAGTTGTTGAAGGTGTGATCCTTCAGATTATGTGGGCAACCAGCAACCTTCTCCAAGATGCGCCCTGCTGTCTTTAGTAGTCTCACTAATCTAAATGGGAGTGTTCAATACAGTTATTTGGGTGCATTATCAGGTTGAATAGGAGGCCCACATTTCCAATAGCCTGTCACCACTACAGATCTACCATTTTATACAAGAGAAATGTTAACCATGAAGTGAAAAATGTATCAACCAAGAAATACTTGCTTTTTGCACACATTTAGGTCCCACATGATAATGCTCATGTAATTTAAGTGTATGCTGTACTTATTATATTCACAGTTCTATCCAAAAGCAAGAATAATATTACAGGGTAGTGTCAAAGTAACATAGTCAGGTGGATACATCATTCTGACCAAAACTGATAAATCTTTGTCCCTCACATACATATCAACATCCAAATGTTACAGTCTGCTGAAATACTTCATACTTTTTAAAAGTCATCTGAAGGGCTGGTGACTGAAGATATGTTTGATGCAATCTATGTAGACATTTACAAAATTTTTGAAAAAAATATATATTAACATACTACGGAATAAGATGCTGTATGAGATAATATACTTCAATGCAAGTGGTAGAAATTTAAACAAAACAACCATGAAGATGTTAATCCAAAACATAGATCAGACTTAGATTCCTTCTGTGCTGATTTACTACTTCAAGCTAATTATTGTATCTTTAAGTACATTCCGTACCCGCTATTTTGGCATCAATACTGAAAGAAAAAAAAACAACAAAACAGTTGTTTATTTCAAAGACACGAACACCTAATTTAAAATTAGTGTCACAAGTCTCACTCACCTAGAATAGCATTGTCTTCAATTAATGCATACAGTCAAGGGTAAGTCATTTTAAGAGTTATTATAAGCACTCCAGTAGCTAATGGAGAAATAAGACTAATTCTACATTTTGAAGGACAGATTTTACTTCCATAGCACCCAGGTGCAGAAACAGATTGCTATTTGATGACCAGAGTTAAGCTAGTTAGGAATGGGAACACATCCTGAATATAGGAAAAGTGCTGCCACAGTTTCACACCATAATATTGAGTCTTTGAAAAGATTTTGTCGTCATTCTGAGCCTACTGAAAGACAGGTGGTTGCATGTTGCCACTGGAGAATGGGACCACCGTACCGAAAAAAACATGTCTTATTGTTCTAATTTAATGGCGATGTGAATTGAATAAAAGCCTTCTTAGCACATTGCATTGTTTTAAAGACTCCCTCTGCTTCCTGAATATTATTAGTTGGGCACATCACACAGCCTGATTTTGATAGACCTTGACAAAATTAACAGAGGATACTACCACTAACAGTCACAGAAACTCCTCAGGCAAAGTTCTGCATTAGTGAAGTTAATGGAATTCAACTGGACCAGGATTTCACTGTCAGAAGTAAAGCCAAAAGTAAGAGAGGGAGTAAGAGGTCTTACTCCAAGCACAGTGATTACAATGGATATTCTTGTTACATACCTGATATCAGAGCATTGGTAAAGCCATTCTTCAAATTTCAAATTTTCACCGACCTCTAAAACTTTTTCTCCCAAATGCTTTATGATTCAGGGCTTATTTTATATATATATATATATATATATATTTTTTTTTTAGTGGGATCTGATAATTCCTGATGGAAAAAACAAAACAAAACAAAACAAAACCCACTCATTTTTACGTCACTAGTTTTCTATCACTATGTGCATCCAGCTGGGAGATGTGCTCAGGAAGGTGTGCAAGTGAGCCAGGGAAAACAAGTCTGTTGAGCAGTCTGGTTTACTGCAGAACTCCTACATACTTTTCCAGGAAAAAACTGAAAGAACAAAAGGGAGAAATTGCAGATATAGTCTTAACTGCCCTGTTTACCAAAGGACAGACATTGTTTAGAGCCTGCAAAAATAATTGCAAAAGGAAAATGTAGCTACCCCTAAGGTGGCAGTACCCAAGGAACCTGACTTGTTTGTCACTCATCCATAAAACAGGACTGGATTCCTGGGAAGGAACTCCCCAAGACAAAAGGGTATTTAGAAATTTCAGACCTAGATGAGAAATACTGCCTGATGCTTCTCAAAGGGCAACACAGTTTCTTCCATGTGACTTTTTAATTCATCTGGCTATGAGATTTGCAAGGGATAAGCACTTTAAATCTGCAAACATATCTCCACTTTGTCCTTCTGCTGATTATTTCTCTAAGGGAAAAATGTGACCACTGTTGGGGTAAGCATTAAAGCCAATGTTAATAGTTTAATTTCAGTACTGTTCAGAATCCAGGGGCACTTAAAGATTTGCGTGTTATCACCAACTGGGCAATTCTATTAACCCATATACCCAGATTTTTGTATAAAGTAATACTAACACAACAGAGGGACAATAAGAGAAGTGAAATCTGTAGAACAGAAGCACTAAAGGCACATTAAGAAAAATTCTCTTAGAGCTTAACTCAAGTAAATTTCACAGAGAGAAGTGCATTTTAGCATCACATCCACTTTGTTTTGCTTCCCTGTGTTTGTGATTTTGCTTTGGGTCCCCTCCCTGCCCCCCTAGCTGTTATGAAAAAAGGAGGTCTCCACTTAACTAGACATGTAAAAATACAGAGGAACATGGATATTTTTTAACAAGATGTTTAGTTTCATCAGTTGTGGACAAATCTCATGACTAAAGATTTCAAAGCCTCCTGTCTCACACTCAAGTCTAAAGGAAACTGAATGACAATAGCAAAAAAATTAATCTGTAAATCTTCACACAAAATCAAACTCCTGATTACTTTGCAGTAAGTAATGGACAAATTGCAGGATATATTTTCCACACTTTAAACAAACAAATAAAAAACCTAAATGTGGTGTAGAGAGCAGGAAAAAGTAGCAATTCTTTACTAATTACTGTGTGGAACTTCTAAGCACTTTACACTCTGCTGGCATGTTAATCCTGATGAGAAATAAATTAACCCTATTTCTTATGCACATAGCAAAATGCAACTTCAGTCTAATGTGTACTTATGTAGAGAGATTTGTTCTTTATTCCTTTATATGCTGTAGCACTGCCTCCAGTGGGATTGAGGAGACAATGGGAAGGTAAGAAACAGTAAGAAAACTTGGAGGTTGAGATAGAGACAATTTTATAGGGAAAGCAAAAGCTGCACACACAAACAAAGCAAAACAAGGAATTTATTCACTATTTCCTATTGGCAGGCAGGTGTTTAGCCACTGCCAGAAAAGTAGGACTCCATCACGTGTAATTGTTACTTGGGAAGACAAATGCCATCACTCTGAACGTATCGCCCTCCTCCTTTCCACCAGCTTTTATTGCTGAGAACAACATCATATAGTGTGGGATATCCCTTGGTCAGTTGGGGTCAGGTGTCATGGCTGTGTCCCCTCACAATTTCTGGTGCACCAACAAAAAAGGCTTGAGATGACTCTGTATAAACACTATACATGGTGTTTATATCCCTGAGTTAACAACACTGTTTTGGTCACCAATCCAAAACATGGCACCATTGCAGTTGCTCTGAAGAAAATTAACCCAATCCCAGCCAAAATCAGTACAAGCAACCTTCCTATTATGTGGTATTTTAAAATTTCCACAAAAGTAGTTTCAGGGTAGTTAATAAAACTCTCAGTATTGAGAGAAGAACCATCTGAAAGGTTAAGGGATAGATCCTGACACTTTAACTGATTAGTAATTCAATTTGCTTTCACTGTAGCCATTAGCAACCAGCGTACTTCAGGGCACTGTCAGGCTGTTGCAGTCCTACTGCTGTGGGGCTGCCTTTGGATGGCTCAGGGACAGAGGAGATCAAAGGCAGATCAGCCCAGCTCCCTACAAAGCTACACTGCTGTCTCCCTTGCCACACCCAATTATTTTTCTCTTAATTCTCAGATGACCATGGTAATATGACTGAAAAAGAAGGCAGGGGGAATGTTTTGTTAGACCTGTAGGAGCAACAGATACTGTTCAGAGTTCCCTTCCCGGTGTCTACAGATACAGCTTGGAAGAGAGGAAAGAAACATAGAAAGGGATCGATTTCACCTGTTGTCCTGTCTGGCAACTTTTAGCTCATTCTTTCTTTGCACAATGTTTTTGCTCCTCAAAAGCAAAAAAAAAAAAGAAAAACCTGGCTACACACTTAAGAGAACAAGAGCACACTACCAGGATTATTTAATTTAGAGAAATATAGTCATGATTTTCTGATGTTTGATGCAATAAAATTGGGAAGCAGCAATTTCTTTACAAGGCAAAAGGCATATAATGTAGATTGTGATCAACAAGTTCTGCATAGAATGAACTATCTATGACCTGAAAAATAAAAATGCTGCATAAAGGATGGGATGACAGCAGGGGCTTTGAAAGTACAGGCACAGAGAACCAGGGCTGTAAACAACCCACCAATGGCTAATTACTGGTGATTAAAGGAATGCATCCTTGAGAGCTAGAGCTTCTTTGGGGTGTAAAAAGGGAAAAAAGTGATAACCAAGGCAGAAAAACGGTATTCATTCATTCAGGATGGCTGGAAACAAGGGAACTGAATCAGCTCAATGGAAAAGGGGGTCATTACCTGACCTGAGATGGAAAACACCTGCGATTAGTACAGTACCTGTGAGCATCCCCCTTACACCTCCCAGGCAGCACAGGCACCCACTGCTGGGATGGGATTGCTGCTTGTCCATGCTGAGCTACTGCTACACACAGGTTACCCAAAGCGAGGAAAGCAACAACAGCCATTAAGAAAAGGCAAAGGACCAAGTATTAATACATAGTTGTAATTCATGTATATACATATACATACTTGAACTAGCAACATAGGGGGTTAATCAGTAAAACTTAGTTAAAGGAATTGCATGGATTGGGAATTCTCCATCCTCCACGTATACCTTTTGGGTTGACCATTGCATTATAACCTAGTCTGGATCTCAGAGGCAACAAAATGATAACACTTTTCTCTTGTACTTCACTAATACTCACTATCCTAAAGCAATGTACTCCTTGGCTAGCAATCCCTCCAAAAATGATGGCTGGGGGACAGCGCTGCTCCCCCAAAGCCATTCAACCTAGCATCGGCATCCAGATAAATAGCTTCACAAGTACTTCTTAAGAATTCCAATATATATAACACTATGTAAAGTACTGCTACTGGCTTAATTTACTGAAAGGAGGAGTCTGGTACTAAATAGATATCACTTCATCCTGAGAGACTTAGCACCAGGCTATCATTAACTGAAAGGGTAAAAGTGGATTTCTTGAACACTACGGCCTATGCCAAGGATTACTAAGTAAACAGACAGAACGCGAAGTAGAAACGCTACCAGAGAAAACTCATATGCATTCACACTAAGGCCTGTAAATTCATTTAAGCTATGATTTTGTACAACAGCTGGCAACTCCCATCCTACTACCTATACATAGTGAACAATAGAATGAGGAAAAAAGAAAAAAGAATTTATCATCTTGAATTGCTTGGCCAAAGCTTTAAATTTTATGATAGCTGTTTTCTGATTTTCCACACTCCTTCACAATTATTTTTGCTCCTCCTCTCACGTGCATAAAAACCACCGAAGTTTTCAGTAAGAGCTTTGAATGAGCACATGGGACAGAAGAGTACTTTGAACATGTCTAAAGCTCATATTGGAGAAGTATCAGTATTTTTGTGTCAACAGCTACATTCAAACTCCCTCTCAACTTTTACTTCTGTGTACCTGTAAGAACATGTTTAAAAACTTGATTTTTATTTTTTTTTTATTGCACAGTTTTCCATCTGACCGCAGTTTTCTCTTTGACTTTGTTTGTATGAGACTAGGCTTTTAATAAAGTCTCTTTCATAAAGAGCACCTGAACTTTATTTTAAATAGACTTACTTACCAAATTTTAATAAAACACATGAAAGACAATCACAGATGTTAAATGCAAAATATTTAAAATGTCATTTTGTGAGGAGTGAAAAGACTGAACTAACAGAATTGCCCCCACAGCAGATCTGATTCCTGCAGAGTTTAATATTTATGAAAGGCGTCTAATACATTAATACAGCAATGTGCGATATTTATAGAAACATCCTCAGGGCATTCTTCAGGTACTGGATATCCTTCAAAAGTAATTCCTAGTCCCATCCTATTCCAATCTATACAAAGTAAAATGGAGCTAGAAATCAGGAAAAAGTTTATCCTTTTAATTATCCAGAATCATACCAGTGAAATAAAATAATTTTAACAGATCCAAATCCAATTGTACTCTGTGATTTGCAGATCTTATTGTAGTTGGCTTTGCTCCAAAATACCTGATTGACACTGAGGATTTGAGGGTTTGGGGTGTGTAGTTTTCAAGATGAGGTTTTTTGCAAGTGAAATCACTGTGGCCCTGCCATGGCTTTCAGACGTTTACCACTCTGGCTCTGTCTTGAAGTCACACAGCAGTAGCACGAATTGAGTGAATTATCGCAGCTACATACCTCCTGCAAGTAACCATTATAGAAAAGGATTTTCTTTTCCCTCTTTGTTTTCTTACTTCGAATAAGTCACCTTTCATCATTGCACTTTGCTACAGACAGTTCTGAGAATCACACTGGGTAGAGTTTTGCCATTTTCCCATTAGAGCACGCCAATCTATATTTTGAATTTATTCCTCTACAGGAACACAGTTATTCTTGGAGGCATTTCAAAACTATCTGGTCAGATGAATGAAAATTAAGTTTCATATTTCTGCAGCTGTGATAGCAACATAAACAGCTGGCACAAGTGAGGGAACTACCAGATAAAAGAGTATACCTTTTCCATTGGTTTTAGTTTGCTTTATCATCAATAGGTTTATGGTTCCTTGGCTGCTGCAAGAGCAAAGAGGGAAGATACACAATCCCATAAAAGTCAGACAAAAATCACCTTAAAATGACAAGTATCTGACTCTAAATTTTGGTTTGGAAGACTCCTTTATTCAAGTGAAATTAAACAACCCCACAAGATGGGACTTCATTTCTTTTGGTAACAATTTTCTGCACTTACTTATTTGAGAGGCTATTTCCATAATCCAACTGTAAGTGATCAAGTTACCACAGTAATTTTTTATACAAAACATAAAAATCACTAATTCCAGTAATTGATTAGCACGAATGAATTAGGTATGAACTACAGCCTTGAAGTGGATAATCTATGAGCACTCACATGATTAGTTAGCACAGTTCCACTGACCAGTAACTTCCAAAACTATGATATCTTGCTTGTAGCTATTTGACAGACTATCTGAATTGGGTTGCTGTCACATGAACAAACTCTCATTATTAATAACAGATCGAAGGATATTACGTTTTTAAGAGAATGAGTTCCTTGGTGAATTACATTGTTTTGTCATTAATCCTTGGAGCTATTTACCTGGAGTTTTGTGAATTCTCTGATGCTGCAAGCTTAAGCAAAGATAGAATATTGTTCGGAAAGACGTGCTTTACCTTCGTGTTGTCACAGACCCGACAATCCAGAGACTCCCCTGTGCTCTACCACTTAGCAGACTACTCAGCCTATTCCTCTGCAAAATTTAAGAACTAAGTCATTTGAATTGGACAAGCAATTTTCTGAGGATGTGTTTATTTGTGAGTTTCCTAGTGCTTTTTGTCTTCAATAAATGGCATAGGATCATACTGTTCCTAAACACATTTAGGTGTTTGCTGAATCTTATGTATATTTGCTTTTAAAATACAGAACTAACCTCTGAAGTCCCAATATGGGCAGGTAATATTCCCATATAAACTTAGTCTTTCTTCCCAAGAGGATAATGAAATCATGGACCTTTTTTTTTGTCCAGAATACATCTTGAGAAAACAAGTGTGGTTTTTTTTTCTATTTAAGATTCAGAGGTGATTCAATTAAGACATTGATCTTTAAAATGCTTCTAGAAAGTTGAGGGTTTTTTCCCCCATTTGGAATAATAATAATAGAAAAAGTTTATTAGTATTTATCATAGATATGTCTTGCATACCCGCCTAAAATAAGAAAAGGTGTTCAAAGCAGCTAAATTCTATTACTGTCATGTCAAAGTTTTTTTGACCACTCAAAACTGAAGACATTAATAAAATTAAAGATCAAAATCTCCAAAATGGGTTCATTTATTCAAGGACTTGCATACTTTGCTGCTAAACATTCTAAATTATATTTAAGTTTAAAATGCAGGCCTTAGGGGGATTGTTTTTACTAAATTCGGGCTTTTACAGAGAACTTCAATAACTCAATATGATTTTTGAGGCAACCAGATCTAACGTCACGAATCCATTTATTTTCATCTATGTTTTGGAAATCATTCTCTCTCTAAAAACAGTCACTGCGTACTCTTTTCAGTTGGTCAGCCACAGAATAGGAAACACTTTTTTACATCTACATACGCATTCTTTTCAGACTAGAATCAAGGGTTATTCCCATGGAAGACGGAATTCCCAGAGCAGAAGATATTTTCTTGTAAACAAATCTCTCTCCTAGTGACATTGCTTGGTTACAAAAGACACCTAATGATGTTTGATATTCTCTTCCCCTGACACCCATATTTCCTAAAACTGTGTTTTGTAGAACTGCAACTCTTTGCAGCATGCTGTTTAAAAAAAAACACAAATAACACCTAAAAACCTCCCCTCAAATAGTCATACTCCCAACTGCAGCTCGAACAAAATATTATTAAAGTAGTTCATTGAAATATTTAACTTATGACCCCATATAATAAAAAATTTCTCTAGCATGGGTCCTCAAACCTGTTTGCCCTTTCCTACTATACAAAGCAGTATTGCTATGGAAATTGTTTAAATTTCTGTAAGGAGAGGATACACAGCCTCCCAACATATTGGCCCTTAATTTGGACTTTGTTTGAAGCAGTACCCTGGTCCTCCCTGAAGGTCTTTGCTAATGAGTGTAAACCACACATCTCCCAGCCACAGAGCACAAATGGGCAGTCATGAGAAAGCCAATTTTTAATTTAGTCAAATAGCCCACAAGAAAGCAGGAAGCCCACAAACCAATTCTGTATTGTATTTGCAACCTGAAATGTCAATGAAGCCATCAGCAACATGCAAATTACTACTAAGATTACCCGACTTATCTATCAACCTAATATTCCTGGCAATGGGCAAACTGCAGCATTTGAGTTATTATTGCTTTGCACTGTTTGTAACATAGCTTTATAGCACTTTTGAGGTACTACTTGCCATTGTGTCATTCCCTAAAGCAACAGAGGTAGTAGAGCTAATTTTCCCTTGACATCAGAAGTAACAGACTTCTCATCAGGGAAGTGTAATAAGTTACTACTTCACCCTAAGAGGGGATATAGTTCAAACCAGCAACAGTAAAACCCAATCCTCACCATTCAAAATCACAGCAAACCAAAAACTTGTAGTTAACTTGCAAAACAGAAGATGACAATGAGTTGTGTACTAAAGAAAAGCATTTGACTGGAAATACAAACCTAATAAATCTTAGGTTGAGATTGTGTGTTTAAGTACAGTCTAGAAAAATAAATATGTGCAAATGAAATTACAGGTGCCACCAGTACTAAAAGGGTCAGAATATCACAGAAGAGTTGGATAACTTTGAGAACTTGTGTAATACAAATAACGATTAAATGTAATGTTCTTGCAGACTAACACCTCTTGCCACATAACCTTATAATACACTGGGTACGTGTAATATTTTAAGTAGAGGTAAGGAAGCACTAAGCCAGGAAACTACTAACAGAAATGCAAAAATTGTAGGTCTTGGAACACTGTGCGCTATTCCGGTAATGCGTTATTCAGGAACGATGAGCTCAGACTGGAAAATAATCTGGGAAGAGCTAGTAAGATCATCAGAGACACAGAAGCGTTTAATCACATGAAAAATGTTAAGAGACCTTATCTTGAGTAGCTTAGTGGGAATGCAATAGCTTACATACAAAAAAATTATGAAGGTAAGCAAGCTGTACAGATCTATAAAAAAAGACATGCAAACTCTTGACTGATACTTTTATCAATGTTTTAGATAGAAATTTCAAGGAAAATGCTGTTTTTTACATGTGCTGTCAATAGCAGCGGAGGGGAAGGGAAATAATTTAAAAATGCAACTTGTTATACATGCTTTCAAATGCTGATCCAGTAACCTGTATCATATCAAACAAAATAATTCTAAAATAAGCCTAGTAGCCCTAAATTTAAGCTTTTGTCCCAAGCCTTGTTACCATTAGGCTGCCGTTTTGTAAGAGCTGCAAACAAATCCATTTTCCCTAACTTAGGGTGGAGTGCAAAACGCTAATCCCAATAAGGTAATTCTAATTAGCCTACAGCTTACTTCAGTGTTTCATCTCCCAGAAACATGAGGAGCTGTGAGTGGCATCTGTAACTGTCTAACACCTAATTAAGCAGGCATAAGTCTTTTAGAACCTAAGGGAGATGATAATTTATTGGGAAATGAATAGAAGCAGCTCCAGAGAGCTGTGGCCAGATATATCACTGGTTTATTTGACTAAATAAAACTGACACTAAGTGCTTTTTTCACCGGAATTAAACACACACATTGCAGTTTAGAGAAAAAAAGAAAAAAGAAAACTGAAGGAAGAATGATATTAAGCTGGAACACAGCCATCACCTACTTTAAAAGCCAGGGCTAAATGGAAAGAGCAAAAAATAATAATAAAAAGTGAAGCAAGACAAATTACAGCACACTTCTCCAATTTATAGATTTTAATCTGTTCTTTGCTTATTTGTTTCTTTTGCAGTTTCTGCAAATATCTAAGACATGAAAATACTCATCAGCAGCAACAGATTTAAATAAGCTAGGGTTCTTCACTGAAATAAAAAACAGGTCTAATGTTTTGGGGTTTTTTTCCCAAATACAAAAAGCTTTCTTAACCAGTTAATTATCTACACAACACAACTCAGCGGCCAGTATACACCTTAGATTTTTCCGGATACCTTAACAAATTTCTAAGCTAACACACCTAAGGATTAAGTCAAATGAAGATAGTTCCAGAAGCAACGTGGATCTCCTTTGGAGTTCTGCATGTTCTTGAAAAGGCAGAAAATCTCTCTTTTAGAGTCCACAGCTCATAAATGGCTTTTCCTGTCCATCTCAAGTCCCTTCTACAAAGGCAAGCTTGGCAAAAAACCCAAACCAACAACCAAGTAATAAACAATGATACTTCATTTGTTACTTGTAAAAGTTGCAAAAAGAGCAAGAATGTTCTCACACTGAAAACCTCTGTAACATTAACTACAGAGGTCTTGGCAGGCCTTCCTAAGAACATAAGGAAAGTACGTTCAAACCTGACAGCATGCTGGTTGAGTGGGTATATTCAACAAATCATTATGATTTACATCAAATATTACATGAAGCATGTCCAGTAAGTTAAAAAAAAAATTATAAATAAAATTCCACACGTGCCTGTAAGTCATTCTTCTAGAGAGCAGTAAGAGATAAGACAAAGCACCCTAGTAGATCAAAAAGGCGTGACATCCACTTACATGAACCTATCAGAGTTGCTCAACAAATAAAACTGAAAAGCTTATGCCTCCTGAAATAGAATTGCTTTAAAAAAATATGAAATCTAGCTCCAAACACCTTGCAATGGAACAGTTAAAGGATTTGAAACAAGAATGCCAAAGATGTAGGACTGTTGGTCCTGCCAATTGTTGTTAGAGATAATAAAAAAAAGGAAGGTGGTCAGAGACATCTTATAAAAAAAACCATACTTCCGCTGGTACGCAGAATATATTTTGAAGCTATGCATTGATGTTTTGATACAGACACTAAATTCCTAGACAATTCTCTTAAGTACCCATTTATCCTTTTCCTGTCCTTGTAGGTCTTTCCCCTTTCCAAAAGGTAAATGTAGTTTTAATTTCTCACCTTAGCTATGCAGCACTATTTGTTCTTCTGCCCTGCCTTGCATTCCTTGGATTTCTTTCTGTGAAGTCCTCTTATCCTTTACTTTTGGCACAACAGTCTGTTGCTCTCCATGCTAGATTTCAGGGATCCTTCACAGAGTGTTTCACAGAGCACAGCAAGGGAGGAGTGGGTAATGGAACAGAAAGAACTGTGACTGCTAGAGCCCTCTTTCCAACTTACTTGATTCATCCACATGGCATGGAGGAGAGAACGATACCATCTTTCATATTAGTGTCTGACATTTTACAGTTTCCTTTAGCTTACCCAGAAAGCAACCATGAGCAAAGAGGTTTTTCCTCTTTATTAATACAGTGTCCCTTACAGGGCAGAACGCTGATATACTCTCACCGTCACAACTCCCTGCTGTGACCTTGGGTACTCTTCCTGACAAAGACCTACCATGATATTTGCTTTGCCGCTCCCTCCTCTAGACCAGTGTGTAATGTTCAATGTGATTTCAAAATATAAATGCAAGCATGGTTCTTATCTAGATTATGTGAAGAGTTTAATGCCCTTTCCCTAGATTAAGAGATGCAGTGCTTTTGTTTCTTTAAGAGATTAGGTGCCTTTCTTCTTAGGCGGAAGCTGAGCCTAACCATAATCTTTACTTCGATACTGAACATACACAAATTCAGACGTGCTTCTGAAAGACTTTAATGATTTACCATTGCCATGTCTCATTACAATTTACTGTCTTATTACTGTAGAGTTAACACTAGCCCTGATGAACTGAAACATAAATTTTACAGATTATTGGTAAAGTATTGCTGAAAAAAAACCCAAAACACAACACACAAAATGTATGCTGACAAATAAAAAAGTGAAGCCAGTTCTCATCGTACAACTAAATTCATGTAAGACTTAAGCTTCTGAATTTATTTAGCATAAGAATGTACAGACTTCAAACAGCACAGTTAAAATTTACTTCCCAGTTGATATCATCTCAAGTAAAGTTCTGTGAGATGTAAAATGTTAATGTTAATATTTCTATTTCTTCTTGCATCCTTTGAGAAATTTCAGGAGAAATGTCAGCATTCTCATGGTAAAATTTCTATTGGTTATTCCTTTTAAGATCATTAGATATTAATATAAGAAACAATAATTTTATGAGCTAACCCAAAGTAAGCTCAGGGGAAAAATAATCATATGCAATGAAATCTGCCTGTTTATTCAGTTCTTTGCTCAGGAAAAAAATCCCAAAACATTTTATGAACTTCCTGTTTCCTTCACTTTTCACAGTTTTATTTTAGGAAGAAATTTCTTATTAGCTTATTTTTTGCACTTAAAAGGAATGTTATCTTGCCCCTGCAGTAGTGAACCTACGTACCAAAAAAAATGCATTGATTTCCTTCTTTTTAATTTTGTTTTAAGAAAAAGAAAAATCAAGATTCATCATTCTTTGAGGAAGAAAATGACTTAGTTTTATCATTGGTTCACATTTAACTCTTAACTCAATAAATCTTAACTTTAAAAGTCAATACTGGCTTATTAAAGAGATTCTTCAATTCTGGATGATGATTTCACTCCTCTTTTTTTTTTTTCCCATGAAATACACATAACCCTTGACACATAGGCTTCCTGTGCCTAACCTAAGCACCACTTCAACATGCTATTAAATGCATTTTTAATATTTAAACATGTGGATTAAACAGTTTTTATGTAAAATGCTGTCACGTGTACTTGTTTACTGAATCATGGCCTTAGTTTTGTTTCTCTTTGGAGGCAGTTGTAGTTTGCAAAATGAGATTTATAGTTGCTAGACAGTAAGACCATAAGTACATAATGCAATAACAGTAATGAATGATAAAATTGTTGAAATTTCTGAAAGAGAAGTATTTGTGTGATCTTCAAATTTATTGTTGCATTGGCAATTACTCCCTAAAGTATTTACAAGACTTTGTAGCAAAAGTGAATCATCACAGACCCCGCGTCAATATATTATGTTCACTGCAAAAGCCTCTAGACTGTGGAGCTGTGAATATCACTGGCAATTTGACTGTGTTTTAATCCTGCTGATTAAAGCAATTAGAACCAACTTTTGCTGGCTCACCAGGTTTTCATGTTTGTTGATGCATCCCCTAAGCCCAAAGGGGAAACTGGTAGCGCTTTGGGCATAACGCTTTAACCCTTATTCACTCACATAAACTTCCTGGATTCTTGTAAATGACATTTATGAAGAGAGAAAGAAAACTAAACTCTGTAAGGAAGGAAGTGATATCCTGGCTATTGGTTAAGAGTAGGATTACCATTAAGAAAGGATGTTAGATTTCCCAGTTTGTTTAAAATAGGCAGTACTTTTAATTACCCAGACAAGGCTATCAATGAGAGGTAATCAATGTATAAATTAATGGAATACAACTTGTAGGATTAACTCCCTTCACTTATAGTGCCATGCTTGAATTTGTTGTCCTTAACAAATAACTTAATTAGATTGTAGGAACCAGAGGTTCAATCATTGCTAATTAGTTTATTGGCTAGTAATAAACACTAACAGTAACATATATCTCAATCTAGTGTTTCAAATTTGGCATTTTATCTAACTCTCTTCCAAATGCACAGCTCTGCAGATGAATTCTTCCCTTCCATTCTCCACATTTACATTTACGGAAGTTAAAGGGACGGTATGCACTTTATGAATTCTATACTGACACACAACTCCTGGCTATGTGAGTTAAAGAAAAGGAAGAGAAGAGATGAAGAAGCAGCAACAACAATATCTTCCCCTTCTTTTGAGATTAAAACCAATCTTTAAGCATGACCTGAATGAGTACAAACACTATCCTCTGGTCCTCCTTAAGTACGTAGCTAGCTGGGATGAAGAGCTATGAATCTCATAGCTACTCTCCTTCCACAGCACTACAGATAAAGAGATCGAAAGGATGATATCAACTGCACATCTACTCTCTTTTTTCAGGGAAGAGGGATACTACACCAGCCAATTAACACTTCTTGCCAGGATCCAAAGAGATAAATGTATACATATGTGCATTTGGATAGATATAAAAAGCCTGTCAATTGCCTTGCTCATTTTGGCACACCTCAGAGGCACAGGCAAGGTGGCTCATTGACACCAAGTGGAAATCTACCCTCCCAGCTGCATGCTGCATCAAATTCCCACCTCCCTGCATCACCTTCTCTGATTATTAGAAAGCCAGTTTGGAATGCCTTTTTGGAATGCTTTGGCAAAAGCTTTTCACCCATGCCTTTCTCCTCACCCTTTTCCTGTGTGCCTGGGCAATGCAAAAATCTCTTCAACACTTGACAGGAACTTGAATGCCAGCTCCTGTTTAACAGTGCTGTTCTCAACAGGCATCTGCATATGGGCTGTGCGCCAGGTGATACTTTTTGAGGTTTTGTTTTGTTTTTAATGCTTTAAACAGAAGTAGAAGAAACAGAATTCTGTAGATACTGCATGTACATAGATGAACAAAATAGATACATAAAATACATTGTCCTCTAAGAAGTTTCTATTTTTTGCATCTGTGCCATACAAACAGCTTTCTTTTCTATGGCATGACTTAAGGTCATGAAGATGATGAAGGGCTTGGAGCATCTATGATCTGTCATAGAGGGAGAGGCTGAGAGAGCTGGGATTGCTTAGCATCAGAAAGAGAAGGCTGAAGTGGGATCTCAATGTAAATACTTGAGGAGACAAAGAAGAGAGACTGACTCTTCTTATTGGTACCCAGTGAAAGGACAAACCATAACAGGCTGTATTGGGTTTGTGTGGCAAGGTTTTGGTGGTGAATGGGCTACAGGGGTGGCTTCTGTGTGAGGCTTCTGCTGTTAGAAGCTTCCCCCATGTCCAAAAGAGCTGATGCCAGCTGGCTCCAAGACAGACCTGCCGCTGCCCAAGGCTGAGCCAGTCTGCAACAGCGGTAGCACATCTATGATAACAAGTTGCTGCAGAACAACAATTGCAGCCAAAGAGAGGAATGTGAGTATGTGAGAAAAACAACTCTACAGACACCAAGGTCAGTGAAGAAGGAGGGGGAGGAGGTGCTGCAGGCACCGGAGAAGAGATGCCCCTGCAGCCCATGGTGAAGACCATGGTTAGGCAGGCTGTCCCCCTGCAGCCCATGGAGGTGGAGCAGACATTCACCTGCAGCCCATGGAGAACCTTAGGCCCGAGTAGGTGGATGTGCCCAAAGGAGGCTGTGGCCCTGTGGGAAGCCTGCACTGGAGCAGGCACCTGGCAGGACCCGTAGAGCCATGGATAGAGAAGCCCATACTGGAGCATGTTTTCTAGCACAACTTGTGACCCCATGGGGGATGCCATGCTGGAGCAGTCTGTTCCTGAAGGACTGCACCCTGACGAAAGGACCCACGCTGGAGCAGTTCATGAAGAACTGTAGCCCGTGGGAAGGACGCACGTTGGAGAAATTTGCGGAGAACTGTCTCCTGTGGGAGGGACCCCACGCTAGAGCAGGGGAAGAGTGTGAGGAGTCCTCCTCCTGAGGAGGAAGGAGCGGCAGAGACAATATCTGATGAACTGACCACAAGCCCCATCCCCCATTCCCCAGTGCCACTCAGGGAAAAGGAGGTAGAGAAAATCGGGAGTGAAGTTAAGCCTGGGAAGAAGGGAGGGGTTAGGGGAAGGTGTTTTTAAGATTTGTTTCTATTTCTCATTATCATCCTCTGATTTGATTGTCAATAAATTAAACTAATTTCCCCAAGTCGAGTCTGTTTTGCCCATTATGATAATTGGTGAGTGATTTCTTCCTGTCCTTATCTCCACCCACGAGCCTTTGATTATATTTTCTCTCCCCTGTCCAGCTGAGGAGGGGGAGTGCTAGAACAGCTTTGGTGAGCACCTGCAATCCAGCCAGGATCAACCCACCACACAGGCAGGAACCGAAATAATGGAGAACTGCATCTAAACTTTTTACAAAACAAAAATGAAACAAAATAAAGACTCCACACCTTTTGCTGAGACTGTGATCAAATACTGGAACAGGTTGCCCAGAGAGGTTGTGGAGTCACCATCAAAACCCAACTAGATACAGTTCTGGACAAGCAGCTCTAGCTGCCCCTGCTTTGAAGCAGGGGCAGGGATTAGAGGAGGTGATCTCCAGAGATCCCTGCCAACGCCAGCCATCTTTGCAAAAGGTACTTGAAGATGCTTCTGAAGTAGCAACTTCTAAATGAAAAGTAAACTGAAGAAATGTAGTTGCAGGAGGCTGCTATAATATCTTACCAGTCTATATTCATCATTCAAAAATACGTTCAGTACAGTGCTAAATAGAATATGTTATTACTGTGTTCATTCCCACACATAGTTAGGAGAAAGAGCTACCTGGTTATAGTTACTCTTTTGTGTGAACTCTTAAATTATACATCCTCCAATGCCTATATAAGAATACAGAAATACTGTATTGCATTGAAGAAAACAGTAAGTTTGCTCTCTTTTGATAATCCAAAAAGGTATTTGAAAAGGTCTAGACAGTTCAATGTGAAAAGTAAGGCACAATGAAATTGCATTTCTACTTTTGTTTGTACATGGAAAAAGTAAAAATGTCACTTTGTCTAAGTTAAAAATGGTCTCTCATATTGTAAAAATGTTATCAAACCAGAAGAATAAAAAAAAAGGTCAAGTTCATGACTGGATGCTTCACTGCATCTGTTTCCACATGGACTTGCCATTTTATTGAAAATATCAAGCACATAGATCAAGGTTCCATAGAAGTGAATTACTAGACCTGATAAGAAAAGCCTATCTTAAAAAGTTTGAAGGTTGTTGCAGCACAGGTTAATTGTTTCATTACCAACGAAAAAGGGCAAAAAAACCCCAAACATTTTCTCCTCAAAAAGCATTATTGACAGCACTGAACAAAAAGGTAACTTGAGAGCCACAAAGGAATGTAGAGAAATACTCAGAAAAACAATAATAAAATAAAGCAGTGTCAAATACAACAGTTGTTTATAAATATCAACCCTTTGGCTTGGGAAGTTTAATTAGTGTATTCAGATCTCATTAGATTTTGCTTCTTTGGCTTTTTTTCTGGCAGTATGGCCTGAAGTCAGTGCAAATTAAGTACTCTGAGTGCCCCATGAGATTGAGCTCATAATTATTTCTCACCTTAACATCAGCTAGTTAAGCTCAAAACAACCAAAACATGAGAAAGAGAAGAACACGTTTTAAACAGTCTCATTTGAATGCATTAAAAGTTGTTTATGGGCATGCCTAAAGTGTCAGGCATCTGGCTCAGAAGTTATAGATAACATATGCTTGCTATGAGTTGTATCAGAGGCACAGTTTGAGATAAGACAGAAAAATGATAATGTAGTTTGTCTAGGGCTTTGGTGTATACTGAGACTCAGACTATGCAAATATTTAAAAATAAGGAAATTTTTGTAAGAGTTGTGCTTTACTTCTGCATTGTTTTGTTTTTGTTTGGGGGGAAAGTGTTTTTCTTTTTTTATCATAAACAGCAGCAAGTTATCATACTTTAGTAATGACTAAATGCATGAGGGAAGTTTAAATTATGCATTTCTCCTTCGTAGATCATTAGATCTTGTAAGCAGTGCTTTATGCATACCTTACCCATTTAGTACATGAATGTTACCGTATTTCTAGTAGTTTTAGTAGTGTATGTTCTGCTGCAGCCACTATGCATTTAAACACATTCTGTATTATTTTTTCCTTCGAAAATTAGATACCTAATACAAAATGCTTAGTATACTATCAACGTGAAACAGGAATAGAAGACATTAACCTTGAGTGTTTCAGGATGAAGGAGAATACCCTGATTTGCTAAATCTGAATTAGATAACCTGAATAAAAACATGTCATCTAAAATTGGGGTTTTTTGGTTGTGTTTTTTTTGGGGGTGGGTGAGTGATGGTGGGTGGGGTGGCTTTTTGGTGTTTTTTCTCGGGGGGAGGTTGGCTTTTTTCGGGCGATTTTATACCAGGTAGCCTGGGTTTCTTGTAATGGGGGACAAAAGCACAGAATCAAGACTGAAGTTCTTTCTCCAGGAGCAGAATACACTAAGTCACAGAAAACTCATCAACAGAATTACAGATGCATCTCATGCCCATGTCAGTCACAGAAGCACGCACCTTGATCACAGAAGTTTGCATTGCTTAATTATTTAAAGTAGGATAAGAAGGGCCTGCTACTGAGAGATCAAATCCCACTAAATTCATTGGGAATCTAAGACAGAACAGCTTACAGGATCAACTCTTTCTCTTCATGAGTACATATGAAGGAAAGCCTGTTCAAATCATAATAAAGGAGTTAGGGGAGCACCTACATACATAGTAACACTTCATCTGTTTTAAACAACCAATTTCACCGCACTTCACATGAATTGCAAGTGTCAATGACAAAGTAATTGACAGAACCTTTATTTAATGAGAGCTACAAAAATGGAAAGAGAAATAAAAATGCACACAGCTTTGCAGCACAAGGCTGTAAGCAAGCTTAGGCCATGCAATCCAAAATCTCTGTCGGAAAATTAACAAAACACAAGGGCAGAGCACTAACTGAAGTTTCTATTATGCATGCAACATGGGCAGATGCACACATAATTGGAGAACAATGCTACTTACTAAAAATAAGGTGAGTGCTTCCCTGAGACCCTCTTACACTAGCTTGAGGGGAAAAAAAAAAGTGGATAAAGCACTGGAACGGTTTTGCAAATACAAATAATGATTTTGTTTCCTGCTATACAATTTCTACTATGTACAAGACTGCAGAAAACCTCATCTCCTTTTTATTGCAAGAAACATAACCTGGTGAGGGAGAGAGAAAGGAAATCCTTCACGATTATTTCTTCTTCCCCTAAAGAAACAACAAACAAAATTTCAAAAATCTTGTTAATCACTGTCCTGGTTTGGGGTGGAGCAGAGCCAACTCTGTGTTCAGTGAGAACGGCTCTTGCTTATACTTGCTGCTGTGGCAGCCAGAGACAGCTGACTGGGGTGTTTACCCCATGGAGGGGTCACACCTGTGGGGAGCAGTGGACAGATCAGGTGACCCAAAACTGACAAATAGGATGTTCTATCCCATCTGCCATGCTCAGTATAAAAGCTGAGGGACCAAAGGGTCTTGGGCTCTTCTTCAAGGATTGACCAGTCAGTTTGTCTACCTTTGATCCTGATCTGTGGGTTCCTGAATCAAGATCCAGAACCCAGTTCCTATTTGTCACTCAGTCCAGTCTGGAACTTTCCCAGTGCCTACTGGTGCTATTTCCCTGGGAGCCTGATACTGTTTTGTATGTATTTATATATATTGTATCTATTTCATTATTTCTCTTTTTATTTTATTATTAATATTTCATTAGTTTAGTTTTTTTTCTAAACTCATAAATCTCTTTGTCTCTCTTCTTCCTCTTCTTGGAGCAAGACGTGTGGGAGAGTGTCTGTTTTCTTGTCATTGGCCAACACTGCCTAAACTGCAACAAAGTCAATGATAAAAATAAATCAGATAGGCAGACAGTTGCAGACCTAACAACCCAAAATTAACTGAGATCACCAATACTATGCACAAGAGTTAAGGGAAAGAAAATTAATGGAAATTTTGTTGTTTCAGATACAAAACTCTCAGCTCATATTTGAAATTCAGCTTTTTCTGTAAACTGCATGTTATGCAGAGTTAATCCTGAACCTTAACACTGACTACTAAACACATTCTTCCCCATGAAACAAAATATAAATTACTTGGCTAAATTCAATAATGCTAAAGTAAGAAAAAAAAACCCACACCAAAATATCAGGATAAATTAAGAAAGAGGTTTAGCAGATTCATTTTCTCTGCTTTGAAGGAATAGCTTCTGGTCCAGCCTAGAGCCCAAATTTATCATCCGTTCACCTCAGCTACCCCTGTAGCACCTTCACACCTGGCCATGAAGAAAGGCAGATCTGAATTGAATACTGTTATTGTGGAGCACAGACATAAGCATAGTCTCTATGGATGCATACCCTATACATGGACAACTTGACACCCTGTGCTTGGTCCAGCACAGCCACTTATCCCACCTACCTGTTTATACCACTTGTACATCACATGAGACAGACAGGTCAGTGCAAGATCTTACAAGGAGTAACCCTTTTATGGTTTGCTGAAAGGCAAGATGGGATTTCTAAGTCGGTGGGACTCAGTCTGTGTTTACACTGACTATAAGAAAGTGGTCTCTGGAGCACATTCCACATGAGAAAAGGCAGGAACTGCCATGTCTGACTCTTAAGTTAGACCACAAGTGACCTACCCTAACTAGATGGCAGGTATTTTATGTGCACAACGCACAACTTCTTTATGAAGGAATAGCAAAGTTTTATGTGGATAACTAATCCATAACAACATTTTTTATAACTGCTTCTCTCCCCTCTTTCTTACTTTTTCAATAGGTAGGTACATAGTAGGTATGTGACTAAGACAGAACAGGATCAGGTTCTCAGCAGAATTAAAAAAAAATAAAATAAATACAAACGTTTTATTTAGAAAATGTCAATGTGTAAGCTACTATTCATGATTTATCCACCTCTCAATTTTAGTGATCTTTAGTGATGACTAGTTTTCTATATTTATAGACAAACAGCACTCCATAAATACTCAATTTTACTATTTAACATATGTATCCCTAGTTCATATAGAATACATGTAAAAAATAGATAATTATCACTAGATTATTTTACAGTCAAATATAGTCAGAGAAACAGTTATTTGACCCATTAAAATGCAAATAACTAAATCTCTTTACCCTTCATGCTTTACATCTTTCTAGCATGTGAATAAAGGACAGAAGTGATGGGTTCATTCCAGCAGTAACTGAAGAATTATCTTTAATGTCAATAAAAGTATTTTTATTTACATTTATAGATCACAGTGTTAACAGTAAAAGACTATCAATCTCTTACAGTAAGAGACTAATCCAGTAAGAGACTACCAGTTCCAATATTTCATAATTGAGATAAAGTAGATACAGGTGTTTGCTGTGTGGTAAACTGCACAACATTACGCTTACCACTCAGGTCTCTCCCATAGAGCTGCAAAGCTTTGGCCTCCCTCCCTTTCTTTCATCTATTCAACACTTTCTTTACTGCCGGCAACTTTCAGTGGCTTTTCCTCAGAGCCCTGCTTTTTGGTTCTGTATTTGACAGCTCACGGTATTTTCATATAGCCATAACCCAAAGACTGCCACTTACAGACACCTGTTGGAACTGTTGATACTATTAATGTACCAGTTATTTCCATTACTAAACATCAGATTCTATTTAAAAGGAACACTCCCTAAGGATTGTCAGCAATTAAAAACCACCCGAACATCCCAATCCTGTTTTACTGTGTTTTATATCAAATATATGCCCACAAAGACCTCCAAGTCAGTGCACATAAACCTGTCAGACCTAGATCAAGCTCCTCTTGGACAATAACATCCCTATGAACTCTACTGTTCATATGGTTCTCGTGCATTGAGCTCACACTAAGAAGGGGTAAGTCTGAATGGTTTAACAGCCACACATTTTGTTTTTTTCATGCTCAAGACAGTGAGACAAAACCATTCACAGGATGCACACTCATTGCTCCAGGACACAGCAAGCATCCAAGTTGGACAGCTGGACTCTTTTTATAGCAGAGTAAGGTCAGATCCTCTGCAGGACAATTCAGATCCTTAAGTCAGAAACCTGCCTCCTTCTCTGTGCCAGCACAGGAAGCCTAGTTGCCTCCTTTAGGCACCTACACTGGATAGAGAGTAATAATACTTCTCTTTAGCAGCTAAGAGGTGAAATAGTTCAAGAGTCCCACCAGTACCTAAAATGCAGAAATATTACTGTATCAGTGATTAGGTTCATGCAAAAACACTTCTCTGCACCTAAAAAAAAGTAAGTTCCTAGAGAAACTACCAATAAACAAGCCCATATTGGGTCCTAACCCTTATCTAGAGCCACGTGGGCTGCATTCCCAAACCTTAACATGGAATCTGCCAAAGCTCAAAATGTCTTTCTAGATAAACTAAAAGGGATGCACATTCATAGTCTTTGTCTAGTTGTCTCCTGAATTTGAATTCAAACTGAAAACTTCAAGTGGTTTGCAAAAAATGATTTGTTAAGAAAAAATATAGACTGTTTCACTGGAGTTTATAGAAGGTATCACCTATACAAGGACAAAGTAGTTGGATAGCTGCAGAGGGGAATGACATTTCTCTGATGAAATAACGGAATACAACAGCCATGCAAACGCTTCTGTAAGCATTATGGTTCTTAGTGTCTTAGATAGTTTTTAATGTATTTGCAGATGGTGTTATATGATACTATAACCACTATGTTCTTTGGCAAACAACACGAGTGAACTACTACAGTGCAATAGAATTTAGATCTTAAATCATTAATTTCATTTCAGTCTAAATAAAAAAAATATTTTACTAGAGAAAACTCTGGAAGACTTTCTTCTCCCATTATGTTTTTACCTGCTATTTTTGAATTTAGTGAATCATATATCCAAACTTTGCTTACAACAGGCAAAGTCTGTAATAATATAGAGAAGGAAAGGAGAATAATCTACATTTTAAAATAGGAATATATCTGTAGTTGGTAATAGAATCAAAGAACAACTTATCTCCCCAGGAGCAAGGGATAAAGCACCTATTTGTTCTTTTGAAGAAGTTTGCAATGTAATGACCTCCATTACAATACAGGAAAACCAGCGCAGCATAAAATATCTACTAATTATCATGTTCCTCTTGTCAATCTGTTGCCTTAAATCAAATCTCACTCTTCCAAGAAACTACCACTTTACAGTGAATATAAAATATATGCAATAAACGTTCTAGCTTATGGCACTGGATTATAAGCTACTGAGTTTCCTGGTGAGCCAAAAAATAATGGGAGGGTTGTTCTGTTTCACAAGCAATAATCCAGTTTGAGCAATAATTCATCAAACAGCTAATGCCAAGTTTCCAGGATGAATAGCTTTCACTGACAGGAACTACGATCTGGTCACATAACTACTGCCACAATTAAAATTATATTATTATAATAAGATTCCACTGAGTTTCTTTCTTCCCATCTTAGTTTAAAATAGACCCCACTCTTTTTCACTTGTTCAGCCTGCAGCTGAAAGAGGAAAACAGAGAAAAGAAATGTTGAAGCTCAAAGTCCTCAAGGAGACAAAGATTTTAAATGAATGTTTTTGGATCCATGTTGCTTGTAGGCTTTTATTTTATGGAAATTTACATTTTGAATAGACAACATGTTCCCATACCAGTTCACTTTTCCCCATTTCTAAGGCTTATGTTTCAAGTTTGAGATATACTTTACGTAAACATACTAAAACATTACACATTTTGGAACTAAACCCAACATTCTCCATTCATCCTAGAAAGGAAACTTCTCTCCTTCATCATGATATCAAGTATCTTTAATCTTTTTGATACGTCAGGTTCTTAAAAGGCTAATAGCAGCCCTGTGGAGAAAAAAAACCCCACATCCGTATTTCTGCATAAGTGTAAAATGATCACATATTATATACCACATGCTCCCCAGAGAACATGTTGCTGTGGTGGATGCAATCACAGAATAAGTGAAGGTGGAGTGTGGCCTCCACAGCATCCCTAGTTTTCCCTTCCATTCCCAGGACAGACCTATTTTACCAAATTGATTGTTAGTAGAAAGAAAAGATGAATCGACGAGTTGATTTCAGTCACTCCCACGCTTGAGAAGACTTTCACGGCTATCACTTCTAATTTTAAATCCTTCAACAGATTCTTCTCATGCAAGTTGCCAACTGAACTGCTATTAGAACATGATGTGTTAGATACTGTGGGAAACAGGACTTAATGCACACACAGGAAGTCTCTATGGGACTTTGTGGAGCTGTGTCTGACATAAGAGTCATTACCAACTACTTCCAAGCACACTTTCATGACTCATGTAATACATGGAAGAACTCAAGAAAAATGTTGCCAGTGTATCTATTCATACTTCACTTTTCTGTCTATTTTTTGTTACTGTTATTTTATTGCTTCTTACATGCATTTAAAATTGAAAAGAAAATTATCTCAAGTGTTTTAAATGCAAGTCTGATGAATGAGATTAAATGCATATTAATACCTATCAAAAGCTCAATAATAAGAAGGAAATAGTGGTTGAAGTTTCCAGTCTACTACTTTAGTTGGTGCTCTCAGTGTGCACTGAGCCACTGAAATTTATCAGATGATCAGATGTAGGGTTGTATTGAAAGACTAAGTTTCGAAACATAACACTATGCTAAGCCATGTTTCTTTACAGGAACACATATTAGGAAGCTTTAACAATATTCAGACATAATGCAACATTTAGAGATTCTATCCTTTCCAAAGGTGACTGGATGTGATAAAACATTGCAATCAGTTAATTTATGATGTAGACTTCAACAGATTTTGTTTGGGTTTTTTAGGTTTTTCTTTTTTTTTCTTTTTTTGGTATGACAAAGGAAGATACAAATTCATTCATTCATCAGAATATCATACTACTACCACAATATACGAAGAAACATTTCAAAAAGGCTATTTGCTTTTTTAACAACTTGTTTCATATATTTTATTTGAGCTTCTAAAAGGAGCCTTGGCTTAACATTGTTAATGTCACTAAGTTAGCTTACAAAAATAAGATAAAAATTATAAAGATTCTTTCATATTTAGAAAGTTTTCGAATAAAACTATAATATTAGATTATTAGTTCCACAAATAAGCTGTGTAAGAGAAAGCCCATGGATAAATTATTTTGAGCCAAATTCAAAGCTAGTGGCTCCACAAATGTTGAGGAAGTTTGTTTTCCCTTTTCAGTTGTTCCAGCATAGGGTTCTTTTAGCCTCATGGACCTGTTCACAACAAGCTTCCATTTCATATTCACCACATCACATTGAATGGAAGATCAACAAAACAACCAAACATATTTTTAGTTCCTCAGCATTCTACCCAACCCTCTCTAGTTTTCATAACTTGTTTTATATCACTATATAGTAAGATAATATTTGTAGAGATAAACTATCCTTGCATAAAACTGCTTTTGTGATTATAATAAACTTCAGCATTTTATCACTAATAAAAGTAATTTATTGCTTCCAGCACTCTGTGGGTGAAGCAATTCATGAAAGAACTCTAATGTCACTTCCCAATGTTTTAATTTAACCAGCTGTAAAATGGAGATACTAAATTACGCTGTCTTGCAAGTTCGAAGATTATGTATGTCCAGTGATCCATGAAAAATCTAAACAATTTATGTGGTTCTTACTTTTTATTAACCATATACCACACTTATATAGCTAGGAGAACAAGGCTCTGTTTGCTTCACAGTGCAAAAACCTCGTTATAACTGTGTAAAAATTATACAGCTATAATTAATGCAAATGCAACTTGAATGTTAAACAATTTTCTCTTCCTTATTCTGAAAAGGATTTGTGGTCCTGAATTTCATCAGAGCTGTTACCTTGCTAGCTAGAGACAGCATGCTGCTTTGCTCAGCTTTCATACTAATTTTCCTAGAGTTCCAGGAACAATTATCTTACAGAAAGATGAGAAATATGGATTTTGTTTTAATGCTTGCAAACCAATGAATGTCTACCATGGCAAACCCTTTGATATTAATGGAATTTTTGTCTTAGGACTGCTTTGGCGTCAGCTCCACAGTACTCACTAGTAAGCATTTACTAAATTAGCTATCTTGCTAGTGCTATTGCACATAGCTACAAGCAGTAAGTACAAAGGATCAGAAAAACAGAACATTGTTATTAGAGAAATGAAGATTAGGCAAACTCCATCAAGCTTTAGTAAAAATATGTAACATTCCGTATTAAGTGGTAGATACTCAGAGGCATACAAGCCATATTCCAACAGCATCATCCACCTTTATTTTTTCCCTCTTCTCTTTTTGGGATAGTGTCTATATTCCCATTCCAAGTTCTGTTACAGCACTTTGCACACCTGGTGCTGGATCTCTCCTATTCACCACATTCTACCCATTTTTTCACCCTGCCACTTTTTCCGTGCAAGACAGAATCACAGAATGATAGAGGTTGGAAGTGACCTCTGGAGATCATCTAGTCCAACCCCCCTGCCAGAGCAGGTTAAAAGACCTTCCACTGTAGTTTTTCTAACCTACGGATTTCATCTGCTGATTCAGAAACCTTTCTCCTCTCCTATCTAGGGTAACAGTCTTTATTATGTTTCCATAACACAGGCATTAAAGAATCATTAAAAACAAACAAACAAACAATAAAGAACACCACACACAGAGATAAAAATTCCTAAACACAAAGCAAGTTTCTTCCTGTCACGCGAAGATCTTAACCAGACTCTATATGCTCACTCTCTGCCTTTTCTGGCTCAGTTAATATTGAATTATTTTTGCACAGTGGAATAAATGGGCAAGTGACATGTTCCTGGGACATGAAGATTGGGATTTGAATTACATTATGAAAGAGACATTTTTCACTCTCCCAAGTTCTCTAGTCCTATAGAAACCATATAGAAAGGAAAAGTGAGAAACAATATATCTGTTGCTCAGCATTGTGGGAAAACGATCACAGGTGGAGGTTGTAAGGAAGGTTTTAAGGAAATGATCACAGGTTGGAGGAATTCTTGCACCAATGTATATTAAGCAATATTCAGAGCACGCCCTTTAGCATAGCAGCAGAAAAAAAAAGATGCATTTTGTGAATTCCAAAGGGATTTTAAGTGCAGGATAATCCCTGGGCTACTCAAGTCTAGGAAAAAATGTAATAATTTAAAAAAGTCGGAGAGGAAACACTTGGAAAAGTCTACCTAACAGCAGCCACTTCAGTTACATTTGAAATTATGCTCCCAAATTATTACAAGTTTAAGTGCTTTTTTGACAGTAGCATCACAAAAGTGAAATGAACAGAATTAACCCATATTCCATGGTTTTGTAGGCTACACTAATTCTCTAAAAGCAGCAAAATAACTCCTTCCTTCCTGATGTCTTCAATAAACATTTGTTCAGCTACCACAATTTTATCTTTGAAAAAGATTTACTGCCTATCTAGATATCAAAAGTCAAATGCAGAGGAAAACAAAGACAAATAACAAACACAGTACCACCATTCTGAAGACAGAACAAAACAAGCAGGCAAGAGAGAATGATTTTGTTAAGGGGATACTAGGATATCAGAAGGAGTATGTTTACAGCAAGATGAGTTACAGTGAGCCACTGCTGATCTACCTCAGCTGGGCTTCCTTCCTACATACGGATAAATATTTTTTATAAGTCTAACTTAAAATAATTGGCAGGTATTTCCTTTCCTTTGGAGGAAAATTCCAATGTGTACTGAAGTTTAGCTATCAGGTTGAACATATTCAAGCTAAAAAAGGTAAGTCTTTTTCCAGTGTATGTAAATACAGTAAGCAAAGCTTTTACCTGCAGAAATGACAATGCATATTGAAAACCATCCCTGCACTGCCAGGCCACTTAAAGACCTTTAATTCAAAGTCTGTTGCATCATGCACCCACAGTACTGCATTGGACACTACTTAAAATAAGTATTTAATAAAAGTGTAGGAAACACTTTTGAATTAAATGTAATAAGCAGTTTGTTCCCGTTTTTTAGTTATAGTAATAGTTTATCCACACCATACAAGTCAAAAACTATCTCTAATAAATGTATTTTATCAACTTGCATAGAGTCCACTATGCACTTTAGAACTGCTTAATAACCATATTTACAATGAACCGTGAACAACAAATATATACCCAACAGAAGATTATCAAGACATTTCAAGTGTATCACATGACAAAGTCTGCATTTGCTTTTGTGTTCAGGTGACTGAGGTATGTCAAAATGATTTTGACTTAATTACCCCAGAGAAAAATATGGCCTATAAACTATGGATAGGTTCTTGTTCAATAAGCTGAAAAGGCTATTCTTTCTTCATAATCTCACATTTTCCCCTATACGATGTAAATACTTAAAGCTACCAAAAAAACCCAAACACACCAATAACTGTAGAGTTTTAGGTTTTGGGTTATTTAAAGGAATCTTATGCTTACTATTTTGATTTGAATAATCATTTGCTCTCAATGGCTACTGAAACCCTGGCTGATTAACTCAGAGACCATAATATAGCTAACATTCTCAGTTCATTATTAAAATTAATGTTTGATTAGAATTATACATCATTCATTATAATTTAATGATGAAATCATGGAGATATAATTATTTCTTATTCAATGGTCTTATCTTAAATATCTGTGCAGGTGACCTAAATTGACATTCTCCTCTATGAAGTGTAGCCTTCAAACACATATATAGGAAATCTATACAATTTATAGCTGCCCCAGAGTGTAATAAAGTTTCTTTAAACAAATGGTGCCATCTAATATGGCAGTCAAACTAATGCTTTAGCAATAAGAACTCTGAAATGGCTTGTAGGAAGATTTTTGTCCTTCATTCTTTGGCTGGGAGTGCTATAGCAGGATGCCAAGATTGCTGCACAGGGAAGTATACTTCCTGTAGCAAGCTAGGAAAACTTCTTGATGCTATCTGTGAAGTGGTAAAGTTTGGTTTGTATCACACACAAGCACTCCAAATTATTTCCTTGGATTTACATCAAAGGAAAACAGCAAGAACAACAAGAACATTATCTCCAGAAATCTTTTTCTAATGGCCAAAACAAAATGATTTTTTTAAAAAATATCTAGTGTCAGATATATATCCATGTGTACCTCTCCTGTAATTTTGTGAATGTCACTACAACTTTTTACATTAAAATAATAGTTGTCATACTATCCTCCGACTACTGTATCAAAACAATCTAAAATCTGCTTACATTCTGAATAAATTAATCTAACAAAAAGTTAAAAATCTTTTGCCATTCATTATGAAGTTATATTCAGTATTATTAAACTCAGGAGAAAATGGTCAAAGCTGAATATATTCTTGCAAGTGAAATTAATTTTTTTATTTCATTGAAGAACAGAGGGGATGTACTAGTATCTTTCATAATACAGACTACCGTCTATCATACTAGAACTACCTGTGGCTATTTACTAAAGAGAATGTGTTGTTTCATTTAAGTTTGGCTTTTGTAGCTGCATTGATATTGCTTGTCCTATCCATCAATCTGAAGTGAATTGTTTATCGGTACAAGTTAACTATATTCCTATATAATTTAAGACAGGATCATGCATATCAAATAAAAGGACAGCTTATATCTCTGTAGACATGACAACCAAAATAAAATTTTTGAATGTTCTTGAAATGAGAACTGCATTTAATAGGATATTTTGGGTTCTGCATGTTCTCTCAATTGCACCAATTATCTAAGAAATAAATACGGTTCCTTCAAGTAAGATATTAAGGTGTCCGGACTATGTAAAAGTTGCTGAGGCACTTCAAATTATCTGATAAGATATTTGACAAATAAAATAACTGTGTTTATTCTTTGTTAAAACTGAGAAGAAAAATTATTTGGGGTATACATTTTCAAAGCAATAACTTCCAAATAGAGATACAGAATAACAGTCTAGATTTTCACATATTACTGTGACTCCATATCCCACCAGCCTCCCTTAAGTTTTCTAATTAATTTTTTTTTTTTTATAAACACTACTATGGGGTATTTGAAAGCAAATTTGTACTATTCAGGTATGTTTGCCTTAAAAAAATTACTTAGTTCACTGTTCCCTAATGTCTTTCAGTCCCAGATACCAGTGATAATAATACTTTTCTATAATAGGCTGTCAGGATCCAGTTAACTGCCATCAGGCAGCAATAGAATGACTTACTATAAAATAAATCACAAATCAGCCATATCTGGAGAGTCTTTTGAAACATTTCTAAATACCGCATAAACTATAAAGCAAAACACTTTGTCTTTCCATCCCCTGATCTTCAAGACATGGACTTCCCTGCTGGACCAGAGCACAGTCCTGGCTCTGCAGATCAGTTACGGTTGGACTCCTGGCTACAGCCACACCTCTAACTGAGGAGCAAGACACCTACCATGCTAATAATAATTTTACTGTAAACAAGATGACATTATTAAAAATATCTTCGGTACACTCTTGGATTAACTCATCAGCCCTATGTATTAATGATATACTTTGACATGATTTAGGTCCTTGTCTCAGAAGGAGAAAAACAGAAAGTTTGACCAGATCCCAAACATTGTACGGTTCTTCCATCTTTTAGATACTGAAGTTCCTAGGTTTTTCTTTATTACCTGTCTTCTTTCCCTTAAACTCTCACTCGTGAACACCCAAAGACCTTTATTCATTTTCAGTTTTCACTAAGCAGCTCTTCCTCATGGCCTCTAAGTGCTGTATAAGAACATGGGTTATTTCCTTTACTCCAGAGACTACATCCTCTTTTTCAGTCTACCACATTACTGAGCTCCAGCTGGCATTTACAAGGCACAAATAGGTTTCTGCCCCACAGAACACTACCGATGAGACTTGGTCATAGGTACAAGCCTCCTGAAAAAGACCTCTTAACTTTGTTCTTAAATGCTGCTGGCTTTCAAGGTATGAAGGATCTTTCCAAATTCTTCAGAGTCAAGGGAAACTGTTAGTGCTTACCCCTCAAAATGTCCAATACTAGCGTAACTATTCCTTACCTCTAATAAATACAACTGCAACCAAAAAAAGTCTCAAACTGCAGGTTTTGAGACTATGGAATGAAATGACACACCTTTGATTTTTATTAATCCAACTATGTTTGCTAAGTGGCTTAATAAGCATATGCTGAGTATAGTTACATTCCCATCAGGAAATGTAAAACACTATTTAAAACAGTGAAATTACCATAATTGAGAGAACACAGATGCTCTTTAATAATCTAGTAGATTGCACCCTCAATGGAAATGCTCATTAATTCTATTTTAAGACAGAGTGATTCACCTGTATGTCAGATAATTATCATTGAAAGCTAGGTAAGCAGAAAGGTTACATATTCAGGTTTGATGATTCCATCACAGAACGTGCAACATTTTCCATTTGGCAGCAATATACCTATTCACTGACTTCCCCTATATCGTGTAATTTATAAGCAAAAAATTTTTCGAGAACATTAAATTGCTATTACGCAAAAGAGAAAATCACTTTCTGAAGACAATCTGACTCTGAAAACTTGCATTAATGCCATAAAATGTTATCTGCAATCCAAAGGAGGAAGTTATAATCCCCATAACCTGATTTACAAAATCCAAAAGTGACGTACATCGGCCGCAATAAGTAAGTGTTGCTAAATTGCTGCAAGCTTGAGGAACATAAGACTAGCATACAGCCAGCAGCATAAAAGGACAGAACATGAACCAGAATTGCCATTAAGATCTTCCATGCTATTTTGTACAGGTTTACTATGTGGCTCTTCAGCCTTCAAGATCCTTTAACAGATGCTAACGCAACATGGTGTTAGTCCGTGTTTCAACATTGTTTACGCAATTACTAAATTACTGCTGGGGGCTTTATCCTATATATGACTGCCACATCCATACTACAAAAATTTTCAAGTAACTCCTTAGTTGTTGGTTTACAGAAATTTGTGAAAACTTCACAGTCAGACTTCTGAAGTCATTGGGAGGGGTAATTTAAACTCATTCATTGCTCAGTGAAACAATCAAGCATTTTTCAAATATTAAATCTTTTTCTAATTTGGTTTTGCTTTTCTACATTTCCTCCTTCCTGAAAGGAATATCTTAAGCCCGCAAACCATATGTAGATACGTACAAAGCACTTAACAAACAGCAAATATTCTACACCACACACACACTATTTGTTGCAATCTATTAAAGCAAGTTAACTGCACACACAGAAGAAACAGAATTTTCCTAAGTTTATTTTAGCAATTAATTTTTATACCTTTAACATATTTTTAACATATTTTTTCTGTATATGTAGATATACAAGAACCTGAACTTCAATATGTTCACAACTTATTTTTTTCCTCTAGTTAACATACTATTTGACAAAATGCCAAAGATAAATGGGATATCCCTACTTACCAGGGAGGGTAAAACTCATGTACCTGCTATTTCAACAATGTAGATGTATGTAATACTCTACGTATCAAACCTTGCCTTAAACACTCCTAGAGAAGCTGCTCAGGCTATCTCAAGACAGTCCCCCACATTCCCATATGCCCATTCAACAAAGGTGGCTTTAGAGGAGTTTATACTTTTCTCTGCCTAGGCAAATCGTTCCTTGCTGGTGTGCAAAGCAAAGGAAAGAGAACACGAATACCTCTTGAAAGTCAGGCATTCAATCCACTCTGACAGAGTACCTTCCCAGCCTCCTAATGAAGCCAGGATAATCCAGAGATTATCTGGGAAATAAAAGTTTATTCCACTGAGTTCTCACTGTTCCTTATGCTCCCCTGCAAAGGATACTAGCCTACAGCGACATAACACGTAACAGAAGAACCAAGCACACTCAAAATGGAATGAGAGTAACCTTTTTGCATAGCTCAGTCTGATACAGAGCTGGGTATCCATTCATGAAAAGCTTTACTATAGAATCTTAATGATATGTTACAGTTGGTTTGTGATTGTGAGCCCTCTTTTTTTCATATAAATGAGTATTTTTATTCAGGTACTTCATTGCATCACAAGATTAAGACTATGCTTAAAAGGCATAAGCTATCCAAATTTAATAAAATTGAAAAGATGAAGAAATACAGCAGCGTTCCATCACATTACCCTCTCTTTTAGGTAAAATTAGAAGTAAAAGTAAAATTCACGATGCAGTTTTACAAAGTCAGAAGTTGTAACCTCATTGATTCCATAAAGCGGTCTCTGATCAACTGGAACTAGGACTCTGGAAAGTTGTTGGGGAGTGGTGTTTTATTTTAATCTTTGCAGTAACGCACTAAAAACCAAAAAGAGGATAAAAGAGAAATATCTGCTCTTTACACAGCAAAAATAAACAAACAAGAAAATAGAATGCATCTATTTTATGTTTTCACAATCACATTCAAGACATTTATAATAACTTATAATGGATTATGAGACTGACTGAATATGTCTGTAGCAATGGTACGTTTCTAAATTCCACAGAGAAGCAAAGTAAAGAGGGAAAAAAAAAATAAAAAAGAACACTTTAAAGGTATAAGGCATTGTCTTTTATTTTAAATTAACTGAAGAATTTAAATTAAAAACCAAATTATGAAAAGATTGTGTAATTCTCATTCATGGTGAGAAAGTAAAGTATAGAATTACATGCCTCAAGTCATTCTCCTCTTGATACCTCCTGATTTATTACATACATTATAAAATGCTATATCGAAAGTACAGAGTGACTGAACCGATTATCCTAGTATCCAGAACTAAGAAATAGCTGTTTTTATTATTTATTTTATTAACTTATTTATTATTTATTTATGATTTTATTTTTATTATTCCAGTGAAAAGAAATTAACTCTGGAGTTGCTCAAATACAGCCAAGCATTAACAACCAATCTGCACATTTTCAAATAAGTGGTTTTTTCAACATCATAGATGAAAAACAGAAGGGAAAAGAAAAAAAATAAAACAAAACAATACACATGGGAAACCCTGCTCAGAAATAAACCCTCCTACATTATTCTAGCTTTTATTGCACTTACCTTTCCAAGATGCAAAGCTAAAAATATTTAGAGTCTTGCCAAACCTTTCTAGCCTGAAATTTATTTTTCTGATCCTCTTCCACTCCAGAAATAACATATTCAGAATCTGTATGTAGAGTACTAAAGCCTAGAGATACTCCTCTTTCTGTAGCAGCAGGAAGGGCAAGGACAGGGGACACACCAACAAAAATAAATAAAATAAATCAACCCACAAACAAACTAAAGACTTTTTTTCCCTTAAGACCCACAGGTGAAATTCTCCCTTTCCATCATCTAGCTAGGAATGTGAAACAAAGTGAACACACCTGTTCAAATGGTGAGAGTCAAGGACAGATTGGCTCTTTAATACCTACTATGGTGTAAGTGACCTAGAAAGGACCAGGCAATTTTAATTGACAATCTAGCACCCTTGTTTCTGAACACAATACTACTGATGACTGCAAAGCATTCTATCAAATACCCCAAAATAAACACATAAATGAAAAATAGCTACTGTCCAAAGAGATTACACTTTTGTATTAAAACAAAAAACCAAACACAACCATTTTGATTCTTCTAAAATGAAGGTATGATTCACCTTTTGTAGGCTTCTGTCTAATTTCTACATGATCATTAGTTCTAAAAAAAATAACAGAAATAGCAACAATTCTATTAGCCCCAATCCTTCTTTGGTAAAGCAAATGTAAAATTTACCACAAGATATTAGGAAGAAGCTGGAATAGCTTTTTGTTCTGCTTATTATACATATTCGGGTATACTTATTTAATTTTAACTTTCCTGGCTTGTTAACAATGTTATTGCTTTATTAGTATGGCTAATTTGCAAAGCAGCCACAAATGTGAAGCCACAACTGGGATCTGAAAAAAGAAAAATATACAAGAAATTGGTCTTTAAGAAGAAGAAGTTCTTATGAAAAGGAACTTTCCAATAATATCATAACCTTGCAGGCTTATTAAAAAAAATATTTCTTTTTTTCTTGACAAAAAGTATGAACTTTACAAGGAACAGTAGAAGACTCAGCAGAAACAAAACCACAGGCTTGATATCTCAGGGAGATATTAAATATGGCATCATTGAGTTAAGATTCCTTAATAATGTCTGTAAATCAAAATGAAACACGACAGCACTAGTTACAGGGTTTTCTTTATAAATTTATTGTCTCCTCTTCCAGTAGATTTTATCAATACCCAACAGGACTCCACCCCTGCAAACCTCTTGAAATCTTGTTCAGGATTTACCTTGTTATTGTTAGAGTGGTACATCAAGCCAAGCTATGCTACCTGTACTGACCATTACCGTGCTTCAGCATACCAGGTCATGTTTAGATAGGAACACTCCTTTTCCTCATTTAAGCTTAGTTATGAATTTAATCCATTTTAATATATATCTCAAGATAACCTCATCTCTAGGAGCATAAATGGGAACAGTGATATAACTGCAACTTATGGTACGGCTGCGCACAGGGGAAAATGTTTGAAATCAGTCTCTGGGCTCAGATATTCCAGTAGGAGAAGGTACCTGCAATGCTGTTTGTCAAGATCAAGACCCTGAATAGACTGTGAAAGTGTAGGAAAGTACTAGTGAAAGGGAAGGACACAAAACTGACAGTATAACACTCCTTTCTACCAAAGCAGCTGAAGAAAGAATTTAAAAAAGCCATCAGACATAAAAAACAACTTTGGCAGCTAACTGTAATCTTACCTGACTATTTAACCCTCTTGCCTCCAAAGTGTAAGAAGATAGTTTTCATATAGGCCTTTTAGACTTTTTTCTTTAAGTCCTTTTGATGAATGCCATGCACAACCATGCAGCTCAAGTTGACACGATGTATTTTGAGACTAAAGGTTCAGTAAAACAAACAACAAGGAAATAGAGTTAATTACATCCATCTGTATATTTGTTGGTATTACATTTCTGTTAAGACCGTTAAGAACAGCTCAGTTTCAGACCTCTATTGTCTAGTGTTCTTGAAACTTACAGTTTCAGGCTGTTTGTTTCAAGAAGAAGGTTTACATCTCTCATCTCCTCAGCTATGGAATGATTAAATCACAAGGCAGTTGAGCAATCAGGTTCTTCCCATAAAATGGAAAGCTTACATACTTATGAAACACCAGGTTCTGCTAAAATTCATGTTGAAATTAAATAAATGGATTGTGCAAAACCTCTATGCCAGTGGATTTCTAGCGCCCCAGGGTATACACCGTAACACAGTGTAGTCTTCTCAAATAAATGGTAGCTAATAGAATAAATATGTTCAAAATGAGATTACTCATTTAACAATTTTCTACTATGTGTTCATTTTTCACATAGCAATTATTTGCAACTATAAAAAGGAGAATTACAGAAAAGTGGATTTAAATTGCACTGCATGGAACAAAATGCTAATTCACTGCTATAAACAAACCCAAGAATTATAAATAAATTAGCCTTTTTTTTTTTTACAAAGGAAGACTACCACTACTGTTACTTCTGCTCTCACTCCATGTATGGAAGAGGAGACCAAGATGTCATGTGAAAACGCACTCTGTACATAAGTGGCCTCTTGAATTTTGGAAAGATCTTCAAGAAAAGATAAACTAACATGTGGAGTGTAACATTGTGCTGATGAATTCAAATAGAAATAGCAAGGCATGATGAGTGCTGTGTTGTATGAATTAAATGACTTGACAATGTTGAGAACCAAAATGAGTAAAACCTTGCATAAGCAGCAATGTGAAAACACTTTATACAGTGATGCTTTAGACTATCTTCAAGTAACTTCAGACTATCAGCAACATTTTAGTATTATTAATTATATAAATTCAGTCATGCTAATGTGTGTTCATAAGTCACTGTGTTAACTGACTACCAAAACCAATAGCTCCTTAACATGTTTTAAAATTGACATAGGAGAAGAACATAGAAGGTGTCCTCTTACTGCAATAATCATTCAAGTACCACTCTGTATCTCTCTGTAAAAATTTTTAAAAGGAATCATGGGACAGAAATGCAAAGAGGAGGGCTGTTGAAAATGAAAGGAGTATATGACAAAGAGGCAAGAAAGCCTCCATTGAATAAAGTGCTTAAACATGCATATAATTTTAGGCAGATGCTTAGACTAGGTTTTCCAAAGTTTCCCCCAAAACTAAGTTAGGCACAGGCTACATGAATATCAGATTTTTACTTAGTAAATAGATACAAGCGTGCTCTTAAAAGTTTTAGGATTACTAGTAACATGTACTGTAAAATATTCACAAAATTTACAAATTGTTAATGTATGTGGTTAGTCTTTAAAGACTGATTCTCCAATTACACAAATGGCAGTTATTCAATCTACTGATAATGGGTTTTTCAAAGAGTTTTCCCATCCTTCCCCATAAAGATCAGGCTCAAAGGAGGATTAGGTCAGGATCAAAGGAGATACCACTAAGGGTGCTATTGTGGTAGAAGGCTGTTGCAGACCACTCATTCCAATGAGAAAACATAGAAAGTTTTCTTTAAACAACTTAAGAAGGTCTCTAAATTATAGACCCCAACTCTTAGGAGGAGGATTTTCATCTTACTGCAATCTACTGGAATGGCAACACAGCTAGAGCCAAGCAATTGAGCAGATTTTTGGGGAGGTGTCAACTCCTTGATACAAGTAATGGATGAGGTAATTGCAGCTGATGCACAAGTAGATCCGCTATTCACTAACAAGGACAAACTGATTGGAGAGATAATAGTTGATGGCAGCTCCGGCTGTACTGACCATGAAATGGAAGAGTTCAAGATCCCCAGGGGAAGGAAGAAGGCAAATAGCAGAATATAGACTCTGGGCTCTAGGAATAAAAAATTTATGAGTGACCCAATGAGGCACAGCTCTGGAGGGCAAAGGAGCTTGTAAAAGCTGGAAGGTCTTCAAGAGCAAGCTCTTCCTAGCTCAAGAAGGGTCCCTTCCCAATAACCAGGAGAAGAAACAGATTAGTCAATCAGTTTAACAGGGAACTCATTACTGTGTTTCGATGCAAAAATGCATTGAAGCAGGAACAAGCTACAAGGGAGCATTATAGTAATATTGCCCAGGCATGCAGGGATGGTGTGATGAAATCCAAGGCTCACCTAGAGTTGATACTTGCAAGGGATATCAACCACTACAAGAGTTCTAGTGCTATATTAATAGCAAAAGCCTGGCAAAGCAAAACATGGCCATACTGTTCTATGGGGCAGTCAGATGGGGTGATGGCAGACACAAATAAGGCTGAACTACTTGATGTCTTCCTCGTGTCTTCACCAACAAGGTCTCCCAGGTCTCTGCGTAGTGAAAGCGTTCCAGGAGGAGAGGAACTACCAGCAGTGGGCAAGGACCATGTGTGGGAACTCAACCCACAGAAGTCCTTGTGACCTGACAAAGTGCATCCAAGAGAGAGCTGGACAATATCAGAGATGTCATTATCATCTTGGAAAAGTAATGAAGAACTGGTAAAGTTAGCAATGACTGAGAAAAGGTAAATGTGAGCATGAGCCAGCAGTGTGCCCTGGATGGTATTCACAGGGGCACAGCCAGGATGTCCAAGGGAGAAATTATCCCCCTCTACTCAGCAGTCATGAGAGCACATCTAGTAACTGCTTTCAGTTTTGGAGCCATCAGCACAGGAAGGATGTCAATTAACTGAAGTGAGTTCAGTAGAGAACCCCTAGGGTGATCAGGGGCTGGAGTATTTGTCCTGTGAAGAGAAGCTGAGGGAGTGGTGCTTGTCCAGCCTGGAGAAGAGACAGCTTCAGGGTGACCTAGCAGTAGCCTGCCCATATCTGTGTGCTGGTTACTAAGAAGATGGAGGTGGTCTCTTCACAGCAGTGCCTGGAGGAAGGACAAGAGTCATGGCTGGTAAGATGTGGACATAAGAGAAAAAATTCACCTCAGGAAAGTGGAGCTGCCCAGAGAGGATCTGTAGTCTTCATCCTTGGAGGTTTTCAAGACTCAACTGGATAAAGCCCTGAGCAACCTGGTCTGACCTTGTAGCTGGCCCTGCTTTTCACAGGAGGTTGAACTAGAGAACTCTTGAGGTCCTTTCCAGTCTAAATTATTCTGTAATTGTATAATTTTGTACAAGGAAACCAGGAAGAAATAAGTTTGATGGAGACTTTACAATATAACAGAAATAACATCGTGCAATAAAACTATTTTCCTTATTTTAAAACAGTTTGTGTGTGCACTGCTAGATGAGACGCAGTTCTAATCAACTCCACAGCTGTGCAAGGAAATGAAATCTGAAGATTCAGAGCTCTAAAGAAATACCTTTTAAAGTAATTTCCAAAGTGCAATAGGAGAAAACAAATGAATAATTGCATACAATATTTAGAGTTATGGTATACATTTTTTAAAGTTCAACAGATATAATAAATGGCTTGCAAACATTTTATATGGGATGAGCCCAGTTGCTATAATAGTTGTGGTTTTGAATCAGAGACTTTTGAATCGGACATCTAGGCAGCTACTTCCTCAAACACATGCAATTTTTCTAATACCTGAACTAAAAATCAATCAATGACTATAAGACCTGACCTTGATAAATCATTCTTTCCCCCTCCCTGAAGAGATTTTACAACACACACACTATTGTGGCAGTTGAGAAATTTAATAGCATGGTAAACACCACTAAGGCCTTTCTGTGCCTTCAGGGAAAGCTGTAAATATCAGTTCAAAAGGCACTGATGGTGAGCTATTAGGAATGTCTAAATAATTTCTACTCTTCAGACCAATTTGTAAAAAATTTGCTAAACCAACAGTGATAAAACTCTCAGTGAAATTGACCAGAATTCCTTGGACAATATTAGTGGTAAACTATTCCAAGAGAAGAGAATGAAAAATAGGGAAAAAGATGAGTACAATAATGCATCATGAAGGAAAGAATTGATTAAATCGTACTGAAGACACTACATATAAACATAAACACTGTAGTAATGTAGAAAAAAATCTATAATTAAAAGGCAGCACTATAATCAAGTGCACCAGCGAGCCAAGTGTATACTGCTTATCTGGAACATATACGACAACTAGAGCCAGGTAGTAGCTTTATATGGTACATGATATTGCTCTGTGGATTTGCCAAGGACAGGAAAGGGCTGATGGAAGAAATATTAGGCCAGGTGTCTAAAGCCTGTGTTTTTGAAACTAAGGGACCTCAAGTTTCAGCATTAGTTCCTTATACAAATATATTTGTTGTGTGTGTACTGGATTCTTAGCAGACAAATCAGCATTTTCAAATCCTAGGAAAGCTAACTGCTGACAGGAGGGGAAAAAAAAATAAGCAAGCTATCCAAGTTCGTGATTTCTCTGCTCTACTCTACCCATGACAAGTAAACAGGTCTTACCCATCTGGAACAGAGAGAGCAGCAGCAGAAATGCATATGCAGAGGTAAATGTAAAGTGAAGCACAAGGGAAATGTGCATATGTAAGTGATACACAGCTGAAATGACGGGCCCTGAGCTGATTAGGTGCGGACTGTGGGATTATGATAGCTCTGTACTCAGAGCAGCTCAGTACTCACTAGCAGTCAAAAACCCAAATGAAACATTAGGAATTATTAGGAAGGGCACAGAGAATGAAAAGAAAATATTATTAAGCTGCTATTTAAGTTCTCCAAAGTAAGATCTAATTAGACAGGAAAAGGTCCAGATTAGGTTGATAAGAACGTTCAGTGGCATTGGACTCCTCCCATGCAAAAAACAAGAGTGGTTTGATATCTTTGAAAGACTCTTGAAAGGAGAAATAGAGATAACAGAGGACTATAAAATCAAACTGACACAGAGACAGTAGATCTGGAGAAATTGCATACTGTCTCTTCCAATATAAGAACAGGGGGCATAATATGAAACTAGTACAAGCCAGATTCATAACAAAGGAGGCAGTTGCTCAGACAATGCAAGAGTGCCACAAAACATTGTGAATGCTAAAAGTTTACAGAGCTTCCAGGGTAAACTGCAAAATTACATGGAAGCAAAATACATTGAAACCATATTTGGTTCAAAAAGTCTCATGAGCCAAAACCAGGTCAAAAGTGAGAACAGTTCAAATGAAAACCATTATGTACGCTGTCCTTTTTATTAGACATTTCGTTTACAAACTCTGATGGGCACAGGTTAGTAGACTAGATGAATCTTTGGCCTGACCCACAACAACCTTTTTTCTCTTCTTTTAATGACATTTTCTGAATCTCAGCAAACACATCAGCTTTGTGCTCTTAAAATTTAGTCAAGCAAAATCAACATTGACTATTCAAAGTTCAGATTACATCTGCCATGCGAAAATTTCCTCTCTGTACCAATTCATTAATGAAATGAAACAAGAAATCCCCACACATCCACAGCTCAGAAATTACTGTTTTACCAAATAGACTCTCTAATGAGTGTAGGGTTCCCTTAGTATACCTTTCTAACCTTTAATTTTTTATTATGCAAAGACAATGGTATCTTAATGTACTATATATATGCATATATAAACTAAAGTATAGTTCCTTACCTGAACGGGTTTGCCAGCTAGAAGTAGTCATACAGCAACTGTGGGCGTATGTATAAAAGAAATCTCTATCTGCATAGAGACGGAAAGCATATAGATAACAGAGGATCTAGTGAGTAACAAAGCAGATGACAAAACAAAGATGAATCTAGTTCTATATGCAAATTTTAGACAAAAAGTACCAGTATCCGCAACCACCCTCCTGTGAACAACTGATTTGTGGTTACAATAAGGACTTAGCTTTGCTTTGGAAGAAGGAGAGGAAATTAAGGGGAAACTGCTAATAATGGGAGCTAATTCAAGCCACTGTAGCATGAAGTGTCTTTTTTTCTCCTTCTTCTCCCCAAGAGGACCATGAGGTTCATCTATGGGGGATTTTATATAAATGCATCTATTTATAGTCTGTTAAGGTTACTCCTTCATGAGGATCGCAGCAGGAATTCATTTCAATATCTGTGGCAAATAAATTTCCTTACTATAACAGTACGTTTCCTGAATCCACTCGATTTATACTAAAAACAGTGGGCTACACATACCACATTTGTTACACACAGTTGTTACTTTAACAACTAAATTTTAACAGATTAATTCTCACCAGGTTTCTCCCTATCTGCCCCACAAAGGATGGAGACTAGAGTTTGATGACGCAGAGAGAGTCCGGGCTTTTTCCACACAAATATAATAGGTGATCTGAAAATATTCAACTTAGAAACCATATATTATACACTGTTTGCACAATTTTCGTTGCAGTTTGCTTAGTGCAGAGAGTGCTTAAACAAGTATTGTGGGCTTGGGACAAATGAGCTATAACTGAGATACACTATACATGGTGCTTCAGAGATGTCTTTGTGATTTTGGTAAAGACAGACACTCCAGTCCTTGGAAATCAACTTTCAAGGTACATAGTTATTTCCATCTGAGTTATCGATCTGTTAGGTATATGAAATCTCACCTTAAACAAAGTCCAATGCCCGTACACACAGTGGAAGGGTAAGTTTACTACCAAGAAGATAAAATAAATTGCACTAACCACGGTTGACTGAGTTCAAATTGAAGATCTATTTATGAATTCAGGTTAAAGAGGTACTTACTTTTGCATGGGCATCGATAATTAGAGTATCAACAGAAAAAAAAAAAGGAGTTTTGGAAAATAGGGCATAGATATTTGTGACGAAGCATTTTTAAATAGCTTATAATCAAAGTTTGACCTGCAAACATTTTTAGCTTGTTTTCCCATGGAAAAATTGCACTATTTGACAAAAGCACAGAGATCTCAAATGCTTTAGGTTCCTAGCTGCTGCATAAAAACATGAAGCCTGGCAGAGAAGAGAGACCGTATCGCTGCATATGCCCAGAAGATGGTTCAACTCACGAGTTTCCCTTCAGACATCAAGTACCCAGCCAGAAAAGAGCAGAATTGCCCCAAACCATGTTTAATACAGCACTACGCCTTATAATACATCTATCTAATCTAATCTAATCATGCTTTATTTCTAAAGGATAGTGGACCTCACATTAGTCTCACCACTAATGACAAAGTTTATAACTTATACACGGTGTTAATTTATTTCCAGGTTCTGAAGTTATTGCTATAAAATCATAAAATCCTGATAACAGTCAGTTGTGTCACTAAAATCTTAGAGTGTGTAGGTAAATATCTTTAACCTTGAAGAAAAAGGACAAACAATAAAATCATTTATTCCTGAAGATGTTTCAACTCCCTCAACACTGAATACAAAAGTAAAAGAGAAAAAGATACTGAAGGGTCGACAGAGGCTTTCCAAGAAGATAATAATCACAGTCCCCTTTTTTCCACTACAATGTATGATGTTGTGCCATGAAGAATTACCGGAGAAAAGTTGAAATAAACTTTCTCAGGTATCAAAAGTAATATAGCTGTGCTTGTGTGGAGATCTGCACAGAGTAATTTACCAAGTTTCTCAGTGGCATAGATCTATACAGTTGGTGGCTGCAGTTGAACATTATGAATTCCTGGAAGGAGTATTTGCTGTAGTAGTTCACTTACCCCACTAACTGCTAGACGGTATGTCCCAACAGTTTGGAAGTAGAGAAGACATCCACTGATGCCCAATGACTTTTTGGCAATTTCATGACATGTAGGAATTGCCTCACTTCCTTGACACATTGCATTGGCACTACTTTACAAAGGCATTCAGAGTTCTTGGGAAGCAGGTGGACAAAAACCTGAAGAGAAGAGAGTTAACACGTTATGAAGGAATTCCTTTCAAACCTCAAATGAAGAAATGTGCTTTCACTTGACAGCATTAGAGTTTACAGCCCTTCCAAAAGTAATTCTTACCATAGCCACCTGTCACCTATTTATGTGTACATCTTTTATTCAGGCTAAAGTCTTACCCTTCAGTTACCCTTGACAAACAGTATCAGATATTATTTATATTCCATGGGAGAGGTTTTTTTTCATTTATCAAATTTGAACCAGTCATATCAAAGGGTTGTGGTTTAGGCTGGGCTGGCCACTAAACGAACGACAGATGCTCCCTTAAACCACTCTCTCCCTTTCCAGAAAAGAAGGGAGAGAGAATAAGAGAGATAGAGACTTATGGGTTGAAAAGAAACTAAACCACTTTAATGAAATATTAATAATAAAAATAAAAGATAATAATATTAAGAAGAAAATAATGAAATATGTGCAATATATAGAAAACCAATATCAAGCTCCCAGGATTACAATCATGTCACTGGCAGGCACTGGGAGAGTCCCAGACTGGACTCAGCGATGGATGGGAGCTGAACTCAGGAACTGGATTCAGGAATGCACGGATCGGGATCAAAGGCAGATGTACAGACAGAGTCTTCCTCAGACGCCGGACATTGAAGACAAGAGGCTGACCCTTTTGATTTCTCAGCTTTTATACTGAGCACAAGGCAGACAGGATGGAATACCCCATTGGTCAGTTTTGGGTCACCTATCCTGGCTGCTCCTTCCCACAAGTGTGACCACTCTACGCTTTTCCACTTCTGTCCATCCAACAGGGCACAAAACAAAGCTAGCTGACCTTGGTTGTTATAGCAAGTAAGCGTATGCAAAAGCCTCTCTGCCCACCATTCCTTGGTATTAACTATAAGCATCAGACCTTCTCTGCTAGAAGCAGACATTGTCTGAAAAATGAGCCTGAAAAATGAGCCATTAATTTCAGAAAGTGCAGTTAGTTAGAAGAGATTAAATTGAAAAGTAGAATTACAGAAAAGAAAATTGGTTCTGTTTTACCTCAAACTAGGACACTAAGTTTCATTACACCTGTCCTGACTACCTGGTGTAAAAAGACAGGCTTTGTAAGTTTGTGCTTGTAAGCTTTTGGTATAAAGACACAGCATTTACAACATTCTTGTCCTGTTGTAGTCTTTCTGTTTTTCATATCTGGAGTCAAATTAAACAGTCTTTGTTAACAGCATCTGCACTGATAAGAAATTCTGGAGACCTATCGTATGTTAAGTAACTTATAACCTATTTAGGTCTACCATGTCACCTTTGTTGTGGGTGACCAAAACATAAAATATTTTTTCTAAGTACAAAAGAGATTAATAATATGCAGCATTCTGAAAAATCTGAGACAGTATACAAATGCAAACCTCTTCTATAGTGAATATTTCATTTCAAATGGAAAGGAAAAACTATAATTTTACTATTAAAATTAGAGATTAAAATTAAAGAACAATAGAAAATAAGACAGATTAACACTGAAGAAAGTTTGTACTCTGCCTACAGACACAGCCGGCAAATATCTAGGGAATTAAATACTATATAAGCAAAATAGTGGACAAAAAAATATGCCTGGGTAATCTTAATGAATCACAGGAGAAAGCAACGGACCTTGAGAGGTCATCCGGTTCATACACTTCCCCAAGCCACAATCCATTAGAAAAAGAAGAGAAAAATCACTCCAACATTTCTGAAAATTATTGAGATGGACTTGCATGAACAAATATGTTTTCTAAAAGACAAAACTATCAAGGTTAACAGCGCTGAGAGAACAAAGGAAAACTGAAGAAGAACAACGTCCAGAAGATTTTTCTAAATGGTATTTTTCTCAGCGTCTGGAACTAGTATCTTATTTCTGACAGTGTCTAGCTGGATATCAAGTATCTCCGAAACAGCATGTCACATCACTGATAGGAAATCTATTTTTTTTTCTTTCCCCCATGTAATGTGCAGGTAGGAATATTTTATTTCATACATCATTTGCAAATTGCTGTGGGGATTCCAGAAAGACAATTTGGCTTCACAAAATTGATGAATGAGAAAAAAATACTGCTGGGTTTGTGTCTGTCGTTTTTGAAAGCTGCACGCATGGGACTTTGGCACACTGGGCATCTCTAATGATTCATTGTCATAGTGCTACAGTGAAAATGCTGAAGTTTCATTTAAACCTCAGAGAACTTGTTCATCAGAATGAGTAAATTATTTGCATTTTACTGTTCTTTTACTGGTCACCCTTAATAACAGCAAAAAGAAACACTACCAAAAAAACCTATAAAATCTAATGAAGCTTCTAAATGAACATGTTCAAGAAGCAAAACCTAAGAGAGGATGCAATCCAGGCTGCACAGGGGAAGCAAACAGGACTGCAAGGGGGTGTGATGTGCAACTGCTGCTGAATTAGGCACAGAGAGCTGGTTTGCACAGCACTGTACACGGTGCTGATAGGAAAGGAGACAGTGAGAGACGCACAACCCCACTTTGGTTTTTAATGATTTTAACAGAGCTACGTTAGATCTAAGTTCAGAGGAACTTATAAGATCATCTGATCCGTTACATCTTCAAGACCTGGAACCTAATACAGTTACATTTTGTTTGAACTGTAGTGATCCTCATTTAGCACACTAAATGAAACAGACTTCCATACAATAGTCAGTAAACTACAAAGCAATCATTCACAATTCAAAAGAGTAAAAATTATAGGCATTCTAAACTGAAAAGTGTTACATAAAGGTTTCTGTGTGCTAAAAATACTGAGAGAATTTTGCAAAGCAGAGGGAGACATTATTTTATATTCAAGGGTGTGTGGTTTTACCACTTCACTGTATAATTACCAATCTATGTTCTAGAGACAATAATCTTCAGTAATGAAAATAATTAAATACAAATTAGATATCTGATAGATGTTGATTCCTTCAACCATAAGTTGAAAGAATAAATTTTAAAGTTATTAAAGTCACAGGGAGAGAAAGCAGTGATGATAATCACTGAGTCACTATTGCTGCTTCCAACTCAGGGGAAGCTGGTATGGTCCTGCTTGGCCAAGTGAGGCAGCTACGGACGTTATGAGCCAGATGCTCCCGAGACTGCTATTTTTCACTTGTATCAAGATAAGAAAGGAGCTGCCCTTTTACACATCCACCGTGAATTCAGTTGCAGGGGCATGAACACTTGTGATGATCATGGGGGTTATCCAGGATCAAGAAAGGATTCCTTTGCATAGGACAGATGGGCTACTCCATAGCCTCTATGGAACAGAGTCAGTTAACCTGAAGGTTAACATCATAAAACTCACACCTCGGTTACACTGTGTACCTCGGTCCCAGTAGGCAGCATTCAGGACTGACTTCAGTGGTAAAAGAGATGGGAACAAGACAACAGGGAGCTCATTTATGAACAACAACTGGGGCTGAGCCTTCACTGAAGTCCTTGTCAGGTTAACCAGTCTTGCCACCCAGCAGAGGGACAGGACAGATGCTTCCTGCTCACACTGATCACGCTTCCCCCCTCCATTCCCATAAAATCCCCAGTTTGACTGGGGAATTATCTGTGAGTCAAAAAAGGTCTTCATCACTTACTGGTTAAGATGTATGCCTGCTTCTTCAACACATACATCTGAAATTGAAGTCTTTTGGGTCCTTCTAAATTTGTCTGTGTCCTTTACCTGTACTTCTAAATCAACAAATTTAACTCAGTCCACCTTCTAACAGGAGTAAAATGGGAGCACAGCATTGCCTAACCCTATGCACTGGATTCCAAAGAACAATCCTGACATACAATCAACTAAGTTTGAATACAGCTATTAAAGCCTACCAAAATACCCATGACAAATTGTTAAGTATGTAAGAGGTGAAGAAAACCCTTCAAAAATCTAATATGGGAGTTCATGCGACCCTGAGGGTATATCAAATATAATGCCAAAAGAAAACATCACATTACTCCTTGAAAGTTATGTAATTTTTCTTTTTAATCTGGACACTATCTTGGTATAAAATATAGGAATTGCCTACAAAATTACTACATGCAAAGATATCCATCATCAGATATATCTGCATTAACAGTAACATTTAAAATGACTTTGTGTATTTCTGAAATAAACAAAAAAACATAAGAGTGAGAGAATGCCACATCAAATCCCACTATGTCTTCGCCGCACAAACACTTATACACATAAACATCCTCCAGGCCTCAGATATCAAAAAAGCCGCTTCAGTCTTGATTTATCCACGACAACCAGTGATAGAAAGTGAAACTGGTGGAAAAATACATGTCCTCATTCAAATATTACACAAGCTTTCTGCTAAGTCATAGGAAAACAGAAAACCAATAACACCCCCCCCCCAACCTCCAAGACACAAAAGGGTAGTGTCCCCATTGATTTTGCTTCCCCCACCATCATCCCTTTCTCAAAAAAGCTACCAAAAATCTTTCAATAAGCAAGAATAAGTATGTGCTGTGGGTGTGTGTTGGGTTTGCATGGCCAAGTTTTGGTAGTGTTTGGGCTACAGGGGTAGCTTCTGTGAGAAGATGCCAGAAGCTTCTCCCATGTGCAACAGAGCCAATGCCAGCCAGCTCCAAGACGGACCTGCCACTGCCCAAAACTCAGCCAATCATCAATGTTGGTAGTACCTCTGCGATTACATATTTGAGAAGGGGGGGGAATGCTGCCAGAGAAAGGAGTGAGAATATATGAGAGAAGCAACTCTGCAGATGCCAAGGTCAATGAAGAACGAGGGGGAAGAGGTGGTCCAGGTGCCAGAGCAGAGATACACCTGCAGCCCATGGTGAAGAGCGTGGTGAGTCAGGCTGGCCCCCTGAAGCCCATGGAGGTTAATGGTGGAGCAGATACTCACCTGCAGCCCATGGAGAACCTCACACTGGAGCAGGTGGATGCGCCCAAAGGAGGCTGTAACCCCATGGTAAGCTTGTGCTGGAGCAGGCTCTTGGCAAGACCTGTGCAGCCATGGACAGAAGAGGCCATGCTGGAGCAGGTTTGCTGGCAGGACTTGACGCTCTGTGGGGGACCCATGCTGGAGCAGGTTTGCTGGCAGGACTTGACACTCTGTGGGGGACCCACGCTGGAGCAGTCTGTTCCTGAAGGACTGCACCCTGTGGAAAGGGCCCACACTGGAGCAGTTCATGAAGAACTGTAGCCCGTGGGAAGGACACACGTTGGAGAAATTTGTGGAGAACTGTCTCCTGTGGGAGGGACCCCACGCTAGAGCAGGGGAAGACTGTGAGGAGTCCTCCTCCTGAGCAGAAAGGAGCGGCAGAGACAGTGTGTGATGAACTGACTGCAACCTCAGTTCCCCAACACCCTGTGCCGCTGAGGGGAGAGGAGGTAGAGAAAGGCAGGAGTAAAGTTGAGCCCAGGAAGAAGGGAAGGATGGGGGAATGGGGGAGGGATGTTTTTAAGGTATTTTTTTATTATTATTTCTTATTGTCATACTCTGATTTGATTGGCAATAAATTAATTTTCCCAAGTCGATTCTGTTTTGCCAGTGACGGTGATTGGCGAGTGATCTCTCCCTGTTCTTATCTGCACCCATGAACCTTTCATCATATTTTTCTCTCCCCTGCCCAGATGAGTAGGGGGAGTGATAGAGCAGCTTGGTGAGCACCTGGTGTCCAGCCAAGGTTAACCCAACTCAGAGCGAAACCTAGGATCTAGTTTTAACAACAGGTTAATATGACTGGAAAAAAGCCCTCAGATATAAATCCTAAATTTGCAGTTCCAGGAACAAATGCTTCGTATGCGTAAGAACTCAATCAAAAACTGTTACAGGCTAGTACCAGACCAATTCCCAACACTCAGCGACTGAGGAAAAGGAATATTCATCTTCACAAGCTACTTCAACCAGGCATCAAGAATGCTTTCCACTTCAAAGAATGACAGAACCAAGAACTGAATTAAAATGAAAGCATACGTACCCACTCACACATGCAATATTGTTCCCCAGGCTCAGCAGCAGCAGTAGCTCCCACCCCTGATTAGCAGAGCAAATAGCAAAATCCCTTAATGCTCGGTAGGCCAGACTGGCACCTGAAATGCAATGTAGAAGTTGCTGGGAAGAACAAATCAAAGAAAACAATAAAAATGCTACAGATCCCCACGACAATATTAGCACAGAAGCAGACTAACTTAGCACAACCAAACTTGCAAAATTGTCAGATCAAATGCAGACTGACCTATCTCAAAATAAGCGATGACATAATCAGGCAGAAAACACTGGCTAAATCCTTGTGCCCTTTTCTTAGCTTTAATAAATGTTTGTATGGCTTTTTATTGCAATATAGTCTTAATTGCACTGAATAACATACACTCAAAGACCAAACAGGAGAGACAAGTCTTCTGGGAAATTGGATGGACTTGTGTCATTTCCATCTTCAGTACATTCACTATCAAACAGGCTGGAAACAAGAATTTCCACTTCACAAGAAATTCTGCTGTTTCACATTGGTTTTTACACTGAACCGGAAAAACAGATGTCACTTGAAATTTACCGATGAGCAAAGTTTCAGAAAAAGTGTTATATTACAGAAAAAGTCTATTTTTAGTAATTAAATATTTTTCTCTATTTTATTCCACAGTAATTAAACCAAGCTCCAATGATTATTAAAATAAATGCCCACAAAAATAATTTCATACCGTAACATTAAAATGCCTGCAGTATTTGACTTTTTTTTTCTACTTCTGCCTTATCAATTGTTCTCTGTAGCTCTGTAAAAAAAACAAACAAACAAAAAACCCCCAAAACCCCAAACAAAACAAAAAAACAAATAAAAAAACAACAAAAAAACCCAAAATGAGAATCCCAATAGTTTTTTTAGTTCTTAATATTTGTTTTGATTTGCATATTCCAGGATAGCTTACTCATGCTAAGCAAGAAAGGGAATTGTATGCAAATCTTTATAAAAAAAGAAAAAAGCCCTTGAATTTTGAATTCTAGGAAAAAATAGTTGTTATTATTAAGTTACAACTCAGTGTTTGGCTCTGACATCATTCATTCCAGAATTATAAAAAAGACCGTTGACTGAACAAGTTGTCACTGTAGGTACATACATCATAGCTTTAATTTTTTGTGGCAATTTTAAATCGTAGGGATGAATTTAAAGTAGAGAGCACTATTCATCAGTTAGAGCAGCAATGGCTATTTCTGCCACAGTATCACCTTAAGAGTAATAAACTACAGTCTTGAAACTCAAGATATTATTTTACCTCAAATATATTTTTTAAAAGATTTTTGACTAAATGAAATCACTACTGAACTCAGAGGATAAAATACAGAAGCACTAATGAAGAGGAAAGCAAAAAATAACTTTGTAGGATAGTATCAGCAGAGTTTGGTAAACAAAACATTTGAAGGAATAATTTTATTTAGATCTACAAATTATTAATATTCTTACATGTAGAAACACTGCTCCGAATCACCAGTGCTTCGTAATGACTTTATAATACATCATTTAATTTGGAAGAGTCTCTTTTTTAAAATTGAGAAGTGCCATTATGGCTTACAGCACATGTGAATTAACAACCATATTTTTCCACATCAAGGTAGTTTTGGAAAGAACGGAGGAAAATAAACATTTGGATTAAATAAATTAGCAAAACTTCTCTCTCTGCCAAATCCACGTTTCCCTGACTTTCTTTTATTTCGTTCCATTTTGTCTGTATTTTTCCCCCTTTGTATATGCTAAACTTCATTCATTGCAAGCAAAGCTTATTTTATTAATTTTTCATCAGTTTCTTTTCATTCAGGTTTTTGGCAATCTAACTGTATTTGAGAAGGATTATCAAGAAAGATCTTAATACACATAAAACAGAAAATGCAGACCACGTTTATTTTTCTAAGAAATGCCCAAATTGAAATCTGTCATCACATTTGATAGGTAATTGAAATAGGTAATAACAATGGTTTCTGTGCTATTTTTAGATTTAGATTACTAGAACTCTTAAAAGGTGGAAAACACAGTCAGAGTATTGGATAAGGTTTTCTCTGTGTGTTCTATGAAAGTAAAGCTTGCAGAAAGAAACAGATAACATTTGGTTTTGTTTGGTTACCTAAGAATGTTCTAATAATTTGCAAAAGTCTATAATAAGCAAACTGGCAAATAAGCAAATTGGCAAAAGCAAACAATTCACAAAGGTTCGTTCTCAACACCCACTTCAAATCCTTTTTAGAAAATCAACTCTACATTCCAAATCAGAATTCAATTCTCAAGTCACTCTGAATAGTCAGTGAGTTACAAATGCTTATCTTGTTTTAAAATAATTCCATTTGATTTGAATGCCAGAAATCGCAAACCACATTACAAAATGTTTTGTAATTGCTTTGGCCTTCTCTCGAGTCTTTGTATATTTTTAGGAGCCACAATGTTCTGTGGCTACCAATGCCATTGCTAGACATGAAAGTACATGCAGTACATGAAGAACTGCTTGCTTTCATTTATTGTGAATGTGACTCCTGTTAATGTAAATTGATAACCCTGGTTCTTGTATCAGAAGAGAGAGGGCATAATCATTCCTTTCTGCTCTTCCTGTCTAACCCATATGAAACCTCAATAAAGAGTCCTAGCCTACTTGTTTCTCAGGTGTAAGCTTTTTCCATATCTTTGATCACTACTACCATGCTCCCCTAAATTTTCCAACTTTGTATCATCCTTTTCTCCCATGCTAAGGGAGAATTGTACAAAGTACACATCCTCTGGAAAAGCATGCAATTATACAGTGGCTTAATGATTTTCTCTACTCTGATCTGTATTGCCTTCCTAGTAGTCCCTAACAATTCTTTTGGAACTGCCAGTGATGAGCACGCTTATATTTTTGAGGCTCACTCTTCCTAACTGAAATCTACCATGTGACTGTGATGATTGGGAATCTATTTTAAATGTAAAATCTGCTTTCTTTGCCATCAGCATCACTTTACATTCATCTATACTGAATTCCATTTTATTATCTGGTGACAGAGTCTCATAAGATTTTTCTACAATTCGTCACAGTTGGCCCTTGTCTCAAAAGCAAGATTTCATTTTAGACAGATTCACAAAAGTCTTCTGCAGCACATCACAAGTTGCGATGCACTTTACATAATCTATGGGATGCAATGTTATTCACACAGTCCTTCAGTGTCCAAAACATACCAGGTAGCCATTCCCTTGTAGTTTATAAAGAACCCAGTACTTTATAAAAATCCTTGATGGGATGAGCAAAGTGGAAAGCATAAAGAAAGGTCTTGATGTATTTGCACCCAAGAAGGACCTCCAGAACTCAAGAAATAACATAATAATTTTCAGTCCCTGACATGGTGCATAAGATGGGATCAGATCTCACCTAACTATATTGTTATTTGTAACAGATGTTATTTGAAGATACTTAACATATTCTGTAGATGCTGATAATAGATTGCACATTAGGTGACTAGTGACATAATGAGTCACTCACTGTATTTGTACTTGGGATTGTCATGGTAAACTGGAATAGTTATTTACTGTCATTGTAGGGATTCTTTTGCTCATTTTGTTTTCATGCAGTTTCCCTTTTTGAAACTGAGCAGAGATGCAGTGATTTTTGATTGAATCTGCAGGGACATTGAATATAAACTCATCATGCTCATTGTTACAGAGAGGCCCTATAACTGAAGATTTCACACCTGTTGCCTTTTTGCTAAAGGATATAGAATTTTTGTGATTTCATCAACAACGGATTGAACAACACTGAATAATGCTCTCTCACTGTTACTGACTTTATTATGCTCATAAATTTATATATAACCCAGTCAGTTTTCAATTTCAAAAGCCCTAGTTCTTCATTCAAATTAAGTTCACCTCTTCTGTATAGGCTTTCTTTATCTCAGAGACATCCCCAGTCTCTGAAGAAATCTGCTTTTCAGCCAGTTTCCAAAACAACACAGACTACTATAAGAATTTAAGAGACTGTTACTATAGGTGTCCTGGTCTTCAAATGCCTTCCTAAGGGCCTATATTATGCTTCTATAATAAAATTATTAGATTGTAGATGAGGGGAAAACTGTGAATGCCAACTATCTTGACTGTAACAAGGCTTTCAACAGTCTTTCCCACATTAAGGTCTGGATGGTAGAACTGCTAGATCGACAAACAAAAGGGTGGAAGAGTGGACTCAGAAGAACATGGTTAATGAGATGTACTCTACCTGGAGGCTTGTGACAAGTGAAATACCACAGGGGTCTGTACTGAGGCGAAAGTACTTAACCAAAATAAAGCATAATTCATTGTAATTGATTAAGCCTGAAAGACCTGCTTTCTTGATGAATGTCCAAAAGGAGAAAAGAAAATGCAAAATGAAGAAACTTGGAAATTTATCTAAGTGTTCCCACACTTGCTTTTCTTACATCTTTTTCTTTCACCCTTTAATTATTTGAATTGCTTGTACTTTTCTGAGCTTGTAGATTTCTCTCCCAATGCTATCTATGCTATGTATTGTTTTCAGTTTTTCATTCAAGTCCCTCCTCACTCTATGGCTTTCAAAAAAAAAAAAAAAAAGAAAAATGGTATAATTTAAGTCCTTCCTTAAAGCTGAGATAAAATTTCAAGAAAGTAATTAGAAAAGGAAGCCTCTAGCAAAATGGTCAATATATGAGATCTTATACTAAAAACATGCAGCTGAATCACACTGATTTGTTTGTTTATTACTATAACCCATATTTCTTACCTGGTTTGATTTGATTATAACTTCTTATGGCAAGACTGTCTTCAGATTTATCTATCATATAATTATCTTGTGGCTGATAAATGACAATACTGATAAAACTATAACTGTAATTGTGACAATCTTCTACTACAGAAAGAATCCCAATGATGTTAGTAGCGCTGCACTAAACAGAAAGAAGTTCTTTCTGTACGGAAATAAAAGTCCAGCTTCCTAATTTGCTGATTTGAGAATATATGTTCAAATTTCAGAACACTACAGTCTATTCTGATGAGAAACCAATTCTAAATTTCTACCTCTTACAGTCATATTTAAAAATGTAAACAAACATTATGAAAAAGAGTAAAATAATACTTAGATTTTCAAGGATTTTGCAGGGTACACCTCAATAGAATGCTTTATTGAAACCTTCTACTTGTTCCATATTTTTACATAGTACATTCTGAAAATCCTTATTGATTTTCATACTGTTTTAGTGACCAAGCACATGGCTGTACTTACTTGTCAGTTCAATGTTGTCCATTTGTTTTATTACCTCCCTATATTTTAGACACAATTGAATTTGGCAGTTTATGTGTCTTCTTTTTTGGTAAAAATGTTTGCAACAAAGTATCTCCAAGGCTTTCACACAAATCTTTTAGGTAAGTACAATCTCCAAGACTAGTGAAGCAGACATTTTGGAATTATTTTACATACTGTAGTATTTGTTTGTTAAAAAACTCCACACGTATAGCTGTTAAGTATGTATTTTGCAGTTCACTATATTAATAATAAATCATGATCAGTTTTAGCTGCTACAAAGTAGGTAGTAATATGCAGCTACTGTACCAGCTCCCCATGTAATTTCAAGCTGTGGTAAAGCATGCAATTCAGCAACACAGGCAATTTCACATTAAACCTACACAGTACAGCAGAGATTATTTATCATATCTGGTGTGATTTAGGAAAAGAAGTATTCTCAACAGTAGTAGAAACAGGGCTTGGTATGTTTCTAACCCTTAAAAGAACTGGTTTACATATTATTTTGAAGAAAAAATTACAGAGAATGTAAAAGATTAAAAGACAAGAGTAAAACAATTTTACTGAAGGACTCTAGCTATGATAGCGTTACAGATGATCTTGCAATTGGTCAAAGAGCACAAAAAGAAATTAGTTCTCTCTCACTGAAATGTAGTGTCAGAACAGAGAAGAAAAATGAAGCATTTCTCATAGTACATGTTCAAATCACGCACTGCCCAATGCGAACAGGTTGGCTTTTACCACCAGCTCTCACAACAGGAACATGCATTTTGAATCTTCTGGGCTTCGCTCATAAAGTGTTGATTTATCAATAGCCAGCTGCAAGCAGTTTTGGTGCAACTGTTACCAGAAGTGTACTTAGTACACATAGCCTAAAGCTCTATCTGACCTCTTACCATGAATTTTCCTTCAGTTGCAGCATCATTGGGAGGTTGAGCCACTGGAGCTAACTTGGTTCACAACTTGCAGCAAATTGCAAACCCCTGGGAATTACTCTTCCCTCACCTCTAAGTTTTCAGAGGGCACACCTGGTAACTTACAGCTACCCTTTGGTTTAGAGCCAGATTTTCATCCAACATTTCCTGTAAGAAGAAATACATTTCCCAGAGCCACAGTCCAACCCAACAAGCTGAGCAGGGCCAGGTCCGGGGCTGGAGCTGGGGCCTGGGAAAATCAAAGCCAGCAACATCCTGGCTGTTGGGAGATGAGGTTGGAGAAGATGTTGCAGAGCAGTCTCCTGGTGTGCTCAGGGACTGATGGCCAGTTCCCACTTAGAAGTTAATTAAAGTGAGCCGTTCTAACCAGCTGATCCCCAGTTTCCGCCGTGCTCAAGCTTTTTGCAAGGGACAATTCCCTTTTGCCCATGAGCTGCAGCCTGGAGCTGAATGGGGTGGGGTGCTGATCTCACCTTGGGGCTTGTATTTTCAGCTGTCCCCTGTGCCACCTCCAGTTCTACCTTTTCACCAGCACCTGGGTGATGAAAACGAGCCTGGCTTGAATGAAATATTCTTAGTAAAGTGTTCCACTTAAAAAAGCTGTGAGAGCCCTTCTTGCAGCTTCTAGCTGAATTAGAATGGCTCTGGAATCTCCTGGAATACAGGAGAGATTTATTTTTTTTTTTTTTTACTCACTAAGAGACATACACTTGCTAAGAGCAATTCCTTTTTCAGTAAGATTTTGCAAATGTATTATTAGTTAAACGTGCAGTTTCATAACCATATGAAAAGGTAACTGAATCATTTTTGGTGAATTCTTTTTAAACAAAAAACTAAAAACATTTCTGTCGTGATATTTTGCAAATGTAATTTTTCAAAAAGTTTCAAACTCAATCCTGGAACTTTTTTAGTTCAACATCACATAAGCTTTCAAGGGTAACAAATAAAACACAAATTTGAAACAAGGTCAGTGTTTTATTTCAAGTCAAAATTAACCCTTTTTCCCAACACGTGTTCACTCATGAACCATGAAAAACTTTCATTTCTCATCAAGCAAACCCAATGCTTCTTCCTCTTCAGTTATACCCTAATTCACTCTTTGAATTAAAAGAACCCATTATTGCACGTTTACCTACATACACAATGTCACAAGCTAGGACAACTCCACATTTCAAGAAAAAAATACAAGTAAGTAAAAATCTCTCCTTGCTCTTTCATGTCCTCATCACCCATGCTGTTACACAGTCAGCATTTCACAGCTGAAACAGTTTGTCTCCTTTCTCTACAAAAAGTTGGTAATGCACAGTCTACTTATAATAAATAATTTAAAACTAAATCTGCTGGCTACATTGTTCGTTACTAAAACAGTCCAAAAGATACGTGCTCCTAACATCAGCAAGTGATTATTTACCCCAACAGGGTGTACAGTAGGAACATCATAAAGTAATCAAACAAATAATTATGTAGGCCCTTAGAAAATTTCAGTCTTAAGTTACAAATAAGAATAAAGAAAGTCTGCGTAAGTTTTGATGGTGTTTCTTAATCACAACCATCTTGTGACATTGTGATGAATCAAACACGTATCATGATTTAAAAATCAGATTCTGTATAAAGCATTTCTGTTGCTGAAGGCAGTATGGGAACTTTTTAAGGAATCGCTGAGTACAGCATTTATTTTTCAAATTGTACTCAGAATGAATTTCACAAGAATTATCTGGAACATGCCTACAAAAAGCAATTATAACAAACAGGCCTTTATATCATCAGCCTATCATGCCAGGGTTGGGGGTTTTTTTGCTCATTCCCTAGACCACCTGAGAATTTTCTTTAGCAATGTCCTTATAAATGAAAAAATCAGCGAAAGAAAATATTTTAAACCAGATAAATCTCAGAGAAATTATGGTTTACCTTCAGGGTACTTTGGATTCCCTTAAAGAAACCCATAATAACACTTAAATTTTATGCATATAAATAATTATGATAAATTATGATAAAGATGGTGATCTTTATGTAAACAAAGGACTACAGGAACGTGATGTACCACAATGCATATATGTCTTGGAGACTGAGTTGTTCTTATGAAAAAAGTATGCCAAATGATTTTATTTTTTCTTTATGCCTTCTTAGCAGATTAGAAATCCAAATTCAATTCAAACTTCAGCAATAAGTTCTTTGTTCTGCTCAGCAATCACTCCTCTCCACTTTAAATATAAAATGTTATCTTTTTAAAACCCTGTAGACCTTTACTTTATATCAGTGGCAAACACACAAAGTTTTCATGAATAAATATATTTTAGGGTGGCTCATACTTTGAATACAACTAGGCTTTGCTGATGAAATGGCACAAAAATGCAACATCCCAACACTATATTACACAAGCTCAATTAATATATTTTTAGTTGCATATAATGTTATTCTATCTTTTATGCATTAGTGGAACAAAGCAGAAATCTAATATATGTCTAGATTAGCAATGAAGTTTCTTCTGAAATTACTTTGATAAAAAAAACTTGCAGTGTTTGTATTTTTCTGCAGTGCCTTCTAACTCCCGAAGTAATTTTCTTCAGGAGACATTATGGAACTCTACATTAATCTTATTGGTTTTAGGCTTCAGTGATTATAGTAGCACATACTGCCCCGTTACCCAACAGTACAGCTTGTATGAATTTGTTCATATCCCTGCACGTGAGTAAGGATTTCTAACTTACAATACATTTTTGTACATTGCTACCAACTCAGAGACAGATTTAGCTCTATGGAAGAGTTTACCACTTTCAAACTGTCATACATAAACTACGGTAATCTTCAAAATAACTGCAGGTCTACCTCCCTATTTTAAAGACGAGGGAGTAAGAACCAAGGAATTAAAGAGATTTGCTCAAGATCCCACAAAAAACTATGTCAGAACACATAACATATTCAGTCCTCTTGTATCTCCTTCTTATGCACCCCGAACTTACAACCAGGCTTCCTGTCACTAGTGTGGATAAAGCTGTAGGGTTTTGAGAGGAAAAAGTCTCTAAGGTCTGGAATACAGTCCTGAACAGCTAACAGTTAGAAACAAGTACTCATTTACAAAATAAGCAAAGCTGGAGGGAAGACAGAGGGAGAAAGAAAAAAGAACGAGCCTAGAAAGCTATCTATTTTAGAAACAAAAAAACCAGGCTGTAAAATCATGTCTTCAGAATACACATAAAGCAGACAATCATCAGGCCAAAACATGACTTATAAAGTGCATTGAGAAACTCACGGTAACTTGCAGCTCCTCATAGTGATGCTTATGCCGAGCATTCCTGCACAGAGGACACGGCAATCTTTGCTGTTCCCATGGTCAGACACAGGAAAATGACACCTGGGTGTGCTTAGGAGATATTCCCTGTCTCGCACTGAATCCAGGCTGGAATCTGCTGAAGTGCACTGTCTGTTTTAAGCATCTTACTTTTCTGTTAAAGTGTAGCCTCTATGCTTTTAATACTTCACGAAATTCAGTTTTCTGAAAAAGGAAGACTAATCAGGTGCCCAGAAGTCATTTAAAATTCAAAGCAAAATCATGCTTTGAAATAGCAATACCTATCTGCACGTAACAAACAGAGAATACTGCAGCACTGACTTGCCTCAGGCTACCTGTAAATTCCCACACTGCCATCAGATACCCGGTGGGAGAGCTTGTAGCAAAAGCTCCCCAAAGCAGGGGAGCTTTGAGGACATCCCTGTCTCTGGCTGGTAGAGGTAGAGTTGCCTGGGCCATTGTATAAATAAATAAATGAAGAAGAGCACTGGACCACATTTTGAACATATGACTATGACAATGACTCTGCAAAGCTGAGATCAGAAATGTCAGCTTTTCTCTATTAGATTAAAACATAAAATCTGATGGGATGCTTACTCCACTAAGGACTTAAATTGTATCAAATATACACATAAAGGTATCAGTAATGAAGTGGAAGAGGTTCTAAACTCAGCTCTTCCAGGATATATCATTGACAATAACAAACTTTGATGACAAGTATATAAATTATGCTAACAGGATAAATGTTAATGGCTAACCAAAAACTAAATATCTGAAAATATAATATTCTATAGCTTTCAAGTGTATACCTTTTAAAAAAAATTGCAAACACAGATGATCAACATGAATTTCAGATTAAGAGAATAAAATAATTCACTGAAACTGTTGAAGAGGCTTCATGTTCTAATTGAAGTTTTCATCTTTTCTGTTTACTTATTTTCCTCAACAGTCTCTGAAATAAAACTGAGTAGTTGGAATTAAACTGCAACCCCCATTATAATAATTACTTTTGAATATAACACGCAGTGATATAATAAACAGCAAGGACCTAATATGTGACAGGATGGCTCTAAAGAAGTAGACTGAGATTTTTTGGGGGGGTGGGGTGAAGAAGCAAAGCAAATTCATGATCTGATAGAAGTCAGAAAATGATGTTGTTATGCAAGAAATTTTGAAGTTAATCATCAGTAAGCGTGAATCTTTCAAAAGATGTCTTGCAGAAGTAATAAATGCAGGAATGCTGCATTCAAAGTATGGCAATAAAAAAGTGGCTATAAATGCAAAGACTGTGCTGATCAGTAATGATATCCAAGTGCTACTAAGGAATAGGGTCCCAAAGTAAGGGGTGAGCCCTAGACAGACTTAAAAAAAAACATTTTCAATGAGGAAACAAAATACTGTTCTGTAATCTTGCAATGGAAAGCCAAGGTTGAAATAAGACTTACTGAACCAACTGGCCATATGAAATGGGGAAGAGCTTGATTCTCAGTAAATTAAATCATGAGAAAACCAGCTACAAATGTCTTCCATTTACTTTGCTAGAACAATCTGATGAACTACTTTTTGTTATTAAAAAGGGTTCCTTCCTAGGCAGGAAGAGCTACTGTCTAATCCTAGGAAGCATCAGCATCTTGGCACTTAGATGCCTATCACTGAAATTCAAGAGAGATATTTTGCTGGTGTCACAAATAAATGTATTGTAAAAAATATTTATCTGTTAGGGAGTTAGAGATTGCTGTTTTGACAGTGTTTAAAAGACTGAACAATCAGGTCATTTTCATACCTCAAAAGACTTAGTGGGTTGACATTCAGTAACAAAACATGTTGCCAGTGGATAGTTCCTATTCGCTATAAATCATTATCAGTATGTATTCAAAGCAACTAGTCATTCAAAATGGATTTTGGAGCTAGAAAACATAACGCTCTTTGACAGACTCTGACATGTAGAGCATGACTCCAGCGACACCTTATTCTCAAGCTATCAGCATCAGGACATTTGTCTGTATACAATTTATTGGAGTCTGCTACAGCTGGGGATACCTGCTGGACTGCTAAAAGTCCAAAAGGTAAATTTGGATCATGGATGATGTAGCTTGCACACCAATTCCAAAGAGCGGCTCTTTAGTTGCAAAATAAGGAGTCACTTCATTTGTGATGCAGTAATAGACAACAGCAATGTTAATTTTCATGAGTACTTGAAACTACAATGTCTGGAAGAAATATGGGATATATATACCTGACCAGTCTGAGTTCCTGAACACTACCAACATATGATTGACAAGTCTTCACAGTACAGAGATCTTGGGCTACATGTTCTTCTGACTGTGCTCCCTGCCCAAGTATGGATGAATGAAAGGTTACCCTGTAGTTCAAGGAGATTCCATGAAAGGACACTTTCCATATATTGATTAGATTTTTCCTTCCAGTGCATGGATTTATGCATGAATTCGCATGTCTGTAGAGCAAATATTTAATGTTTAAACTAGGGCCAAATTTTAACGGTCACTTTCCTGCACCAAGGAAAGGGTCATGAAACGACACGCTGCCATATCGACAAGAGACAGGAGAGTCTTTTGTCAATGTATTGTGGCTGGTGTATACAGGCAAGATGAGATTGATCAAAGTCCTAGCTGCCATAGGCTTCAGCAATGCTCCTGGAATTTCTATCTGCTGAGTGTGATAGACATGATTTTTGAACATTCATCCCGAGGTTCAGAGAACTCAGGATTCCTATGGTTTTATTCATGGAATTCAGTGTTTTTGGAAAAAAAAAATAAGACTCATCCTTTAAAAGCCAGTTATCAAGATAGGGATGTAGCTTCAACATCTGACATTTAGGAATCATAACCTTACCCACTGTGTCACTTTCGTTCAGACATCTTCCACATCATGCAGCAAAACTCTGCTATCAGGACACACACGGTGTCCCTGGTGGCCAGCCAGTCTCAGACAACTAGGTAAAGGTGTCTTCCACTGCTTCTCAGATCTTCATTCCTGCCAAATTGCTATCTTCAGGCTCCCTGCCTTTCTCCTTAGTATCTCATATATTCTTAGTTTTTCACTTGAATCCTTGAACTACTAACCGTCGCCAACTCAACAATTTCACTCCTGTCTGTGTTCTTCCTTCTATTGTCATACATGACTTTAGCTCATGTACCTTCTCATGCCTTAACAACAGTCTCCATAATAAAATTGAGTCAAGACCACAGTACTGTGCTGCACCACATGAGGTCTGAAGTGATAGGTTGAAGGTTACAGGATGCTATTACTGGAACTAGGAATGTCAGTAAACACCTACTCATTAAATCCATTCAGTGCCATGTGAAGACAAAAGGCCATAATCATGAATGGATAATCCTAGCCTATTGTGAATCTAATGCACTTATAGTACAAAGAGCTGGTAGAGACCTGGAAATAAGCTTCACACTGAGAAACAGGAACCAGTCTGTTTTCTGGAACAAGGGGATTATCCCCATAAAGTCACTATCCTGAAACTGAATTTTTCAGTATATGTGGTTCAGGTTGCTCAGATCTGAAACTGTTGTATATTAAAAGGGAAGTAGTTAATGTGAAGAGTTATACTCAAAACACTTCTATGGGCAAAAAAGAAACACCCCTCTTATGTAAAGCCAAGATTTAGTTAGTATAACTGAAATCCTAACAATCTGATCACTGAATTACTAATAGTCCAGATCTAATTATAGAAAAGAAAACTAAAAGAAAATAAAAGAATACTATTCTATGAAAAAACCTCAATAATAATAATAATAATAGTTGAAACTACACACATTTCCCAGTAGCTACCCCTTTTTCCAATCTTATAGTCACTCTTCTGTTCTCCTACCAGGCCCTAAGGTTGATGTCTTCAGTTTGGAGTCGGGGGAGAGGGTAAAGCCAAAACACATTATGTCCTTAGTCCTTTGCTGGGAGGTTAATATACGGTGTAGGGGAGAACTTTGTAGAGTGGGGTTGATGGTTGGACTTGATGATCCCAAGGGTCTTTTCCAACCTAAATGATTCTATGATTTTATGTTGATGGTTTCCTCCTCTTACTCTAGGATGTGCTTGGCGTCATTTTTATATATTTGCTAACACATTCTACACTTTGTTTTCTTCACTGTCTGCAAGTCTATTGAAATTTACCATTTGTGCAACATTTCTGTATGTTAACTACTTGTTCTTCATTGTCATCCCTCTAGCTGGTTTATTCCTGCTCCCAGATCTTAATTTTTTGACGGATCTTTACTGAACATTTTACAGATCCGGGTTCTCCAATGTAAGCATGGGTCCCTTTTCATATTATAGAATCATAGAATCATAGGGTTGGAAGGGACCTCTGGAGAGAGGTCCCTTCCTACATCTCTACACTGTCTCCCCGGTTTTAAGACCTCTGCTATCATATCAAGCATGTATTCCTCTACATCATTATATTGTAAATATTTATTTTTACGCAGAACTACTTGTTACTACTATCTATACAAAACCTTTGGTTACACCATTCAAAGCTAGCAAAAATTAAACAAATTAGGCATAACCACCTAGTCATTAGATAAACTGCCATCACAGCTCAACAAGATAAAACAAAGCTTCAGGCAGATAAACAATCCTGGCAAGCCTCAGTCCTGAGGCCTTGCAAAGTCAGTACGATGCCTATGACCTGTTAATAGCAATGATAATATTTTATTTGTTGGGCTACAAGACACAAAGGACTTTTCACAGTCTTTTTTGGTTGGCTTGTCCATGACAGCTTCATCAAGAAATGAACTTTAGCCAAAGCCAGGAGAGGGTCCCTGACAGAAGACAGAGTGGGAGACATAGACATTGTTAACATACATAGTTGATGTAGTTAAGAGGTATGAGTTATAATGCCCACTTGGAGGTGAGAGCAAAGTTAGAAGTAATGACTTCAGAAGTAAGGGTGATAGTGACAATGGTGACAGCACAGTGACATTCAGCAACAGTGATGACATTGGCTGTTTCCCCCCCTCCTCCTGGGGGAGAGAATTAAGAGCAGGAACAGATGCTGCTGATGTGGCAAAGTTAACAATGGTTGGCCACTAGTTGTTTTATTTTGATATGCCAGATATGGTCTTTCCAATAATGATTATTACTATCAATAATAATAAATAATAATAATTGGACAAGGCTGTCAGATTGGTTAAGCATTATTTCCCCTTTGTAAATTCATGCTGACTACTCTCAATCACCTTCTTGCCCACCCTTTTAGGGATTGACATGAGCCTGACTGGCCTGTAATTCCCCAAATTCTCGTTCTTGCTCTCCTTGAAGATAGAAGTGACTTTTCCTTTCTTCCATTCGTAAGGACCCTTTCATTATTGCCATGAACTTTCAGAGGTAATTGAGAGTAGCTTTGCAATCACATCAGCCAGCTCACTTGGCACTGTGGGTGCTTCCTGTCACATCCCATCAACTTATGCATGTCCAATCTGTTTAAATGTTCCCTAACTGGATCCTCTTTCACCAAGGCTGTTTTTCTTGCTCCAGACTTATTCAAAGAAGGCATTGTGAACTTCAGCCTTTTCCATGTCCTTTGATACCCTGGCCCCTGCCCCGCACAGCGGCAGATTTTCCCTGGTTTTCCTCTTGCTGTTGATGTACTTGCAGAAGCCCTCCATGTTGCCCTCCATGTCCCTCACCAGATTCAATTCCAGTTGGGCTTTGGTTGTCCTAAGACCATCAAAGCAGGGTGATGGTAAGTGACAGTAGAATCACAGAGTCAGAGAATCATTTAGTTTGGAAAAGTCCTTTAAGATCACCAAGTCCAACTGTTAACCTGGCACTGCCAAGTCTACCACTAAACCACGTCCCTAAGCACCACACCTACATGTCTTTTAAATACCTCCAGGGATGATGACTCAACCACTCCCTGGGCAGCCTCTTCCAATGCTTGATAATGCTTTCGGTGAAGAAATTTTTCCTAATATCCAGAAGTTTGCAGAAGCAGCTCCTTCTTTTTATGTTCCCTACCCTCACAGCAGTTGGGACTGGGTGGGCTTGGCCAATGCTAGAGAGAAAATACTTGGGAAACCAATTTTCCAATCTGACCCAGTATGACTTTTGTCATACTACAATAAGTTGCAGTAGTAGTCCGTTTGTGAACTCCAACAAGTATGGTGCCTCTATGAGATGAGGTGTTTATAGAAGCTGCTCTTGACAGCAAGCTGTTTGTAAAAGATACAGTTTAGCCCAATGCACAGTTTGGATGAAAGAAACAGTAGACAGAAAGAAATCATATCTAATGTAGCTCCTCACCTCAGAAATATCTTTTGTACAAAATGACCAGAAAGGAAGACTCTCCCCAAACTGGGAGGATAGATAAACTGACAGGAAAAACATATGATAGCAATAATTGTTATAAGTCTCCAGAGCTCAATATGGGAACTGGTCAGAGATTTGGGACTGACTTATAAAGAAAGAAGATAAAACATTTATCATAGCAAATTTAATTTAGCTTGACAGTCAGGATCAAATATAAGATGTGGAAATGTTAAAGAGATGGAACATAATTTATTGTCTTCACTGTCCAGGAGAGTAAGCAAAACAAAGAATTTAGCCTTTCTTGGTTTTACTGACGGTGGCATACAGGGACATTATTGTATAATATACCAAAGCTTATGAATCTTTGGATTTTAAGAATAATTGTAGATCTAGTTGTATGAAATGCTAGGCAAAGTGCAGTATGTTCTGGCGTTTCAAAAGATAAACTGATTTACAAAACCAGATGTGTTGTCCAGATGTAATAAAGCTTCCATTGTAAGATGGTGCCTTACATCAAAATCAGGAAAAAATAAATAAACATATAATTAGAGTAAAGAATTTACACTGGACTTGTAATAAAATGTGTTTCCCTGACCAAAAGGTTTATTTCAATTCATGACATCATTACTAAAGCAATTGTATTCGTGAATGAAATGCTTGTATATACTATACTGACTACCCATTTCTTTCAAAAACTTGGTAAAAAAATCCTTTTGCATAAAAAAAGCAAAAAAAAAACCACCCACAAAAAACCAACCAACCAACCAAACAAAACACACCCACAAAACAAACCAGAAGCACACAACTCAACTCTTCTGAAAACCACTGTCATCCAGCAGAAGTAGTATGACTTCTCCCAGGAAGTTACCATGTACCTAGTGAAAAACAATAAATAATGTTTTTAAATAGGGTTTTTGAAGTCTGTAGCTGTAGTCCTTATTTGGGCAGCCTATACATATCTTAAAACCTTTTGTGACTCCTACTTACACTAAACAGTAGCGAAGGTCCTGAATTGAACTGGAATGCATATCACACAAGGTCAGGTATGAAAGAATAGTGAAAGAATAAAGAAAGCAGGCAGACATTATATCTCTTAGAAAAAGAGAGAGAGGATACAGGAAGAAACGATACTGGAGGAATTTGGAGAAAGTCAAACTTACATGATATAGTAATTTAAAAGATAATCTAAAACCAAGGCAAAACACAAACCCAAGAGAATTGTAAAGGAGCATGAAGATGTAACAAATTTAAGAGGAGAGGAAAAAAGCAAACACTGGGAAAACTGATAAACAATGAGAAAAAAGATGCACTCTCAACTACTTAAGAAAAAAAGAATGCTGGTGAAACAGAGAAGGAAATACAGGCTTAATGGAGACCCGGTTAGATGTAGGTTTTGGAAGCGGCTTCTTTAACAGAAAACTAAAATGCCAAGGCATTACAAAACAGAATCTAGTAAAATTCTTTATAAAATTAAAAAAGAAGAACAGATGGAAGTGGGGCAAACACTGAAATTCATCTAAGAGAGAATAATGCATAGAGCTGGTTCTGCAATGTAGAGAAAGAAGAATATTAAAGTATGATTTATGTTCAGTGGGAAGATTCTGGGAACAACAATAGGAAAGTCATAAATAAGCTTCTATGCAGAGAACTTGAATTACGCACACTGGTCTTAATTCCCAGATTTGGACTGTTTGAGTTTTCCCAGGCGCTGAGTTCCACTTTGATTTAGCATAGTAAGAAAATGGAAACAATCAGATCCACCTACTGTAGCTGAATGGTGAAGACAGACAAGGGGTAATTTAAAATTGGTGGAAAAAAAATACTTCTAAAATACAAAATAGACACAAACTATTTCTGATGTTTGGTCAATCTTTTTATTTCCCACCAACATTCAAAGATAAATGAAGCTATAAGTTTTTCCATACTAAGAACTGCTGACTGGAGAAAAAAAAAAAAAAAGAATCAATGCATTCTGCTGTGATGGAAATAGATAAATGTATTTTTTAAAAAAGAATCTCATAATTTTAGTGGCAGTGATTGCAGTTTGGTTGCACAAGAAATTTTTTGGGTAATTTTCTTCCAGTTCATACAGAAGTTAAAATGCAACACAATTTAATAAGACTTGCAATTTTTAAGGTTTTATGTACAATTTACATTATGAATGTTAACATGGTTACTCAATGAAACATTCCAATGTCTTGCAAAATCCGTTCACAGAAAACTGTTGTCCTACTTAAAAGCTATTCTGTGCAATGTGATTTCTATTAATGGATAATAATTATTTAATAATAACATTCTTCCTTAGGGAAGAAATATTAATCATATCAGATAGGTGAAATGCAAGCAATTAATTGTACATCTTAGAGATCTTATAAGTCCTAGCAACCTAATACTCTAGGGTTACGTGCGATATAGGGAACTATTACTTGAAATACATGATGTCATTACAAAATTCAGATTTCGTGTTTTGAAATACTCAGTAAAGTAGAACAGAATGCAGTTTTTTTGAAGTGCCCGCTAAGATTTGTCATAGTAGTCTAGGTTCTCTAGCAGTAGTCTACTGATTTGCATTGCAGAAATAGGGTTATGCATCAGATATGTTTATATAGTGCACTCTTTCATAACTCCTCTTTATAAATAGCTAGTGAGGGATAGAACTGGATTTCTACACATAACTGCATATTGTAACTACCCGTATGTTAACAAATGACAGCAACTATCATGCCTAATTTAATTTCCATTTTTACCAGAAGTCTTTGTTCACGGTATTTCTCTTATCTATGTGATGTGATGTACCGAGACCTTTAATTTTAATCGTATATAACATATTCTCCCTCAGGTGAACCCATCTCTAGATGCTTTACATGGCAGCTGCACTTTTACGTGGTAGACAGACACATCCTTCTACACTTATGTGAAGTATGTAAATTTTGAGAACATACCAGGGATATTGTCATAACTAGCAGATACTTAGATTGTACTATTAATGAGCATAAAATAAGGGCATAAAATAAGGGATTTGGCTATTATAGTATTAGTTCCGCTGCCAGGACACTACAGCTTGAAAGCTCCCAGAACTGGGAGTTTTAACAGGACCGCTCAAAAGTTCAAGCAGAAGATGACATCAGGCAGTCTAGGACTTCACCCACTGATTACAGATGGTCAATTGCTAACAATTACTGCTGATTCTAGGAATACAACTTTGGGAACTGCCTAAAACTGGTTTTAGGGATAAAAAAGAACAACTCTTCAATGTATCCATAAAGAGTAAATTAAGAAATAACATGGTGTTATGAAGCAATTAAAAAGAATACCACTTCCTATGGAAGACTTGAAGCTGTTGACCTTAGAACAGTAGGACCACTGGATGGGTAAGAATAACACCAGCAAAAGAGACAGACATTAAAAAGTATGTAATTTGTGATTCAAAGCCAGACTACAAACAAAATACCTAAAACCTCATGAAATTCCAAAAGGCAAGTGGGGCTACACTCCACCATTTCTTACCTGCGTAACAGAAAATTATATGTTGCATTAAAAGGCAAAAAAAACCCTTATATTTTTCCTTTAATGTAACCAGGTTTTCTTGCTTAGATCTTTAATGCTGTCTATGGCCTTCTTTTTGTAAGTTTTAATATTAGGCAATCTTTTTACTTAATAGTCTTCAACATTGTAAATTTCAGTAAAATCCTATCATTCATGCAGTCCAATGCACACTTAAATAAATAAAAATAAAATCTACTTACATTTCCTGTCAAGTTAATTCATTACGCCGAACAATAATGTACAATGGTTAACATTTTAAAATGTCAAGCAGATTTGTTTAATTGCACTAGTATCTTTGCAGATAGGAATATACAATTTTGACCTTCTGAATGGTCATATTAACATTTAAAACAAATCTATGTATACCAAGCTATGTGGAATATTTGTGGTAAAGTTCAAAATATTTAGAACGAATTCATGCAAGATTAGATAAGAACATGCAAAGGGCAGAAGGAAGATGAAGAACTGCAGATTCAGCTAACTGTTATTACCAGAAATAGAGGTTTCAATCTGAATTTGAAATCTTAAAAAAGCATTTATCTCTTGTGTCAAAAAGTTATGGACAAGCATAAAACCAAAATATAAACCAAAACAAAAACTGTTACAAAGAACTGTTACATTACTTTGTATAATCTATTAAAAATTCCAAACACTTCACCATTAAATAGTGTTAAAATTGAACTGGTACGTTTCTTCAGGGTTCCCTTTGCAAAAGAAACCATTAATATCAATGTGCATTCTTAATATTTGTACTTGTCCATGAAAATATAAGTACATACACCTTGAAACCGCACCAAAGATTATGGAATTTTCAGTGGTTTTATTCACACTAAGTTTCCAAAGAGTATTAGGCAAATTGATGAAACCCAGTTTTAAAATTTACAGGGGTGGAAGAATAGGGGAATTCATTGAGTGCTGAAGCACCAATCCAAATTGAATAGCAGAAGACAATGTGATGCAAATATTCTAAGGCTAAGATTCACAAAGAAGTCTGCTTGTACCTAACAAAGCATGTACTATCTCAATGGTCATCCTATAAACTTTCATTTTTCCTTTTTCTCCAAAATAAAATTTTAGGAACATACTTATCTTTCTTCAGAATGCAGAATATGTGAATATGCTGTGAAAACAAACAAACATAGAATGTGTTCATCTTGTGAAAAATTCATCCCACTGTTATTATATGTACCATGTGAGCCTCATCATTTACTTTTTTAAGCTTGTAGAATGGTAGTCTCCAAAGGCTTTATGATTTATACTGGGTATTGCACGCATTGAGAGAAAAAGTCCTTACCCTAAAGACATCGTTACATAAATAAGCAAGAAAAAATAGAGTAGGGAGAATAGAGGGAGGTGTAAAATGATTTGCCCACTCACACAGCTGCAAGTTCAAGATGTATTGTGGCATATACCCACACGCCTATCCATAAATCAGTTCTGGGGATTACCTGTTCTAATACCTGTTATTCGGAAAATAACTTTTCCTTAAAAGCTGTGAAATCTTTCATTTTGTTTGTGTTTCTATTTCTGAAGATTTTCTTTCTACCCCGCACCTTTGTTCTCAATAGCAGATTCAAAGCCAATGCAGAACATAGTGACTATTCCTGTGCCTACAACTGCCTACACTGCCCATTAATTAAAACCAGAACGATTCTCTGCTTCCTGGAACATCCATTTCACTCTATTCTGATAAATTTCTTCTAAAGCAATATAATCTTTAAAACTCTGGAAAAGTGTGTAAAATGAGTGTTTCATACCCACTTTTTATACAAATTAATGGCAATCCCAATCTGGTCAATCCAAAAAAACCATACCTATTCCATATTTGCAATAATCATCTGCTTTATTCTATACTTACACTGTACCTTTTGAGTACTGCAAGAAGTAGGGACTGAGTTCATCTCGGGGCATAATGTAGGGCTGAACAAAGATACCCAAGATAGATTAGGCAGTGAAAACAATATGAAGCTCTGCCTAGACTGATTTGCCCTTTAAAAAACAGGAGCCTTCCACCAGACTTGAATACCACGCTATAAAAATGTTAAACTGCTTCTACCATGAAATCCCTGAACCTGGCTCTGAGCAAGCTAATTTTGGTACAGCTCTGTATCATGCAACATAGCCATATCCTTTCTTTTAATTGCTGAATGAAATCTATGGATGTTTACACCAGGTAAATTCCTGACCTTTTGGACAGTTACGTTATGCCCATAAGGGGAAAACTAAATAGAAATGCAATTATCTCAACTAGCAGATGATCAGAGCACTCCCTGGTATGATTTTGGCCCCATGCCAAGCAGCATTCTCCAAAACAGCTCCTGGGTGCAGTTTAAAGTGAGATTGCTGCAGGAAAGACAGCCAAGAGACAATTTCCATGCAGCCTCTCTGTTCTTGATGTTAACAGCACAACTCATGCAGCTTTGGGGCATTCTGTCTTGCTTGGCCTGAGGTCCTAGAAACATCTGTGGCATTCCTTAGTAGATGTAATTATATTGCTTCTGTCAGTTTTTACACCGTTCAGCCACCGAAAGTTAATAGAGGCTTACCCGAGGATTCTGAGGGCAGCATAGTTCATGCTAAGGCAACAGACTCCCAAAGAAAGAGTTTTTGGTGAAAATAAACATACAACCTTGATTTTGCTTCAGTGTCGGTCCCCAAAAGGTATTTCATTATACCTGCAAATGCAAAGTAATTGAAACTGAGGTTAAAAGCACCAACCTTCCTTAATTTGACAGTCTCACCACCAGAGAGGGCTGAGACTGGATAGCTGCTTATGCCAAGCATTATTTTTCATAGTCTAATGTGATTTCTTTTCAAACTTATCTTTTAATTTATTGAGCTCATACTACTTAGCTTTGGACTGTGCATAACATTAAGGTTTTTTTTAAAGTCTTAAATTACTCATGCATACTATAAGCAATAGCAGCTCAATTTGATTTTCCAGAAATACCTGTTACACTGGAAAACTTCTATGCTCACATTATGCTTAAGAGTACCTAGTGAAGGATTCAGATTTACAAAGTGGCATATTAGGTAGACAAATCATACAGTATTCCTGGTAATATTTTCTCATCTCTTGTCTTCTACTTGATTCCATCTATAGGCTAAGAACTGCTTAGGGAATGAGGCAGGTCTTCAATTTTACTTTGTATTTGCATCATTCAATATGTAAAACCAGAACTTACTATTTCTTATACTAATCCAGGACCAATAATAAAATTAATAATTTCTTGTTGGGCATTTCTATAGTACTGCTTATTGTTGTATCTGGATAAACATTTAAGGAATTTAATACTCACAACACACCCATTAAGGAGGAAGGGGTTATTGTTCCCACTTCACATACGTGGTCTTTATGCACTTAGTTGAAAATACATTATTTAAATGCCATAGGGACTAATTTTCAAATTCAAAAAGTATAGATATTTTCAGAATTATTAGTCATTCATAGCTCTCCTTCTCAGTGGGAGCTGTGATCACTCCATACCTATGCTAATTAGATCCCAGGTATTTTAAGTCAAGAAAGGTTTTCATTATATTCTTGTTCAAGTCAGAGAAAAAATCGGATTGAATGATACAGGACTGAGTCCGAAACAAGGGAAATAAATCTTACATACCTCTATCAAATCCTGCTTTAAGCAATTTATCTTAACATTCAATGTAATTATAGAATAATTTAAGTTAGAAGGGACCACTGGAAGGCATCTAGTTCAATTCCTTGCTTGGTTGTCCAAGGCCTTGTTCAGTCAAGTTTTAAATGTGTCCATGAATGGATAGTCCACTGTCTTTCTTAAAAACCTATTCCCATACATTTGATTACCCTCACTGAAAGAATTCTTTCTGTATATCTAATGGTAATCTCCCTTGCTGCAACTTGTGTTTGTTGACTTTTGTTCTATTACTCTGTACTTCCAAGAAGTGCACTCAGGGCACTGAGGTAGAACGCTTCTAGAAAAATGGCACGCGATCATTTGCTGAGCAGCAAAGAAGGGGATGACAGAAGTTCACCTAAGAAGCCATGAAGCTGTTTTGCAAATGAAACGGAGAGCAGACAACTGCTTTGTATCTATTGTGTGAATTCTAGTGTTGCCTGACTCATGGTAAATTACTGAGAAGAGATTTAGATTTTCTGAGATAACAAAGTTCCAGTTCGGCTGATTACATATCAAAAGATTACAAAAGACAAATATACAGCTACTAGATTAGACAAAATTTATCCTTCTACATTGTGAGACCTGGCAAACAACAAGAACACAAGACCAGGATTCAGAACTCCAGCAGTAATGTGTTAGCGACCTACCCAGAATAGAGTATAATAATTAAAAAAAAAGTTGTCTCTCAGCAGAGAGACACTGATTGTGTATTTATGTCATGAAGGTGAAGGGTCTTTAGTTATTAATTATTCTATTAGTTAGACACAGGTTTTATTTCAAGATGGCTACGGTTTAACTGTATTATAGCTATAATAAGTACAGTTACATTAATAAAAAAATCTAGAAAACCACAAAACAATATATATAATAGCCCTTTAGGAGCCAATAGACCTGAAGTAAACAACTATTTTGCAATTCAAAATATTGACAGAAATAATCTCTATGAGAATAATATTTTAGGAATGGAAAGTTTCAATTTAAACAATTTGCTCTATAACAGAAGACAATTACACTGGAAATACAATTTTTAGATAACTCCTAAACCAAATGACTTAAAATGGGACACTTAAAATTTTATCACTAAGATTAATGAAAAAATCCTTGCATAATTACTATTTCCCAAACATGGAAATGCCCTTTCATAAAAAAAAAAAAAAAAGGCATTTACAGTAAGCATGTTTCTCAAAAAATTATGTGGAAAATTAATATTGATTTGCAAAGTTAACTATCACATGACACTAGTAATACAAGAAGCTAACAACATTTATTTGTATAGAGCTTTGGGAAACACAATCTCAGAAGATATGATCTCTGTGAAATTACTTCGGCCTCCAAAGCTTTTAGCTAATCAGGATGAACAGATACATTTTAGACTTTGAAACATGTACATAGTAATGGAAGATCATAAGAGACTCTAACTTTAGGACCACAATACTAATCTTGAGTAACGAACTACAGACTGATTTTACTAGTAAAGTGACAAAAAGACGCCCTCCCACCCAAACCCTGCTGACCTCTTCTTGGCGTGCAAACAGAACAATTCTAAAAATGGGAGAAAAGTTGCCGAAATAAAGTTTCTTGCAATATGGAAGTTAGGGTATATGGAAAACCTATAAAAGAGCTCAGAAGTGAGGGTTTTTTCCCTGGATTTCATGCCATTTCTTAGCTGCAGGATCTCAATGTCTTGATAGGCGTTCTTAAATGTTCTAAATCTTACATAGTACGAACAGATGTCTGGGACTGTATGTCCTCATCCAAATTCTTAAAACACAAGCACATAAGTCCCCAACTTAACAGACCCCCCCCAATAATCTGTCAAAAACGGTGGTTGTGGGAAACATTTTCTGTTCCTAGTATATATAAAAAATACATTTTCATGAAAAAAATACTTTTATAGTTGAAATAAAATATATTTATCATTCATTTTACAAAATAATTATTGAAGAAGCTGAATGATAAATTTATTTTATTTCAATTATAAGTCTATTTTCACTGTTCTTTTGCATGATTTAAGTTATTTCAAGACATATGACATTAAGAACAGGGAATTGTTAAGCAACTGGATTTACTTCCCCGGTTATAAGAGTTATCTGTATGCATCTCTAACCTAAATACTTTGATTCTTTCCTTTTTTCTTTATTTCAGCTTAGGACTTACACTAAGTAATTTTTTCCATCTTCATAAAGACTTCTGTATTTCTGTAGTTTTGCTAGATTTCTTTTGCTCTTGCAAGTTTCTAAACTAATTTTCCAGAGTTTATCTTTCTCAAACCATTCTGTCATTAAAATCAGTGATATCAACTCTTACCATCAATTAAAATCTACCTGAGCATTTTTTTATTTCCCTTAATGCTCCAAGTTATACATCACTGAAACTAAGCTAAACTTTTTTATTCTCAAAATCTTCAAGTATTCCCTAATCTAACTACCTATTCATAGCTATTTTAGAAAATTTCATTACTTTCTAATTATCTAGTCATCTTTTCTTCTTATTAAAACTCAGTCTTTTTTCTTTTTCTTTTTTTTTTTTTTTAAATATCATTAGTTTAATTCCCCATTTATCAATCAGGCCACTTTATCTTACTATATTTCTCCTGATAAGCTTGTAAAAGACCTTCTCCTTAACTCCCTTAGGCCTTCCTTCCAACAGCTGTACATGTCACATTGGAGACTTACACTCATTTTTCTGATCTTTTCCCATATTTCATGTAAAGCTGCAAAGTGACTGCTTAAGCAGTAAAAATCTAAGGAGTTTTTGTTTGGTTTTGGTTTTTTTTGTTTTGTTTTAAAGGGACTCAGAATATCCTACATACCACTTTGAAGTTCTCTCTGTTCATATATCAGAAAGTCAAGTCCTGCATAGGGCTGGTTCTGGGATCCCAGCAGAAGACTGTGTAGGCCTTAGTACTGTCTTGATTTCTAAGTTGCATGAATCATTTTACAATGGTAACTCAACTCCAATACCATCCCTTTTCCTCAGACTGAATCTCCTTGCACAGCTTTATTATGTGAGCTCAGAGCTTCTTGCGCCCACAGTATTCAAGTGTTCACCAAATCCAGGTGTTTTGCATTTACCAATAACTTCCTTAGTCCTACTTAAGACTAGCTAGCCACTCAGGATGGCTAATTTTCTTCTCTGGATCATAAAGGAACCATTCTGAATAAACTCATAGTTATTTTTCCCCTGCATAAAATATCACGATACTATCAGGCAACAACAAGGGCAGGCTGCTTCTGTAAGGGACACGGAGTGAGGAGTCAAGCATAACAAGGCAGGAAGAGGCAGTTGCCTCATTGACAATTTATCATCTTTGAGTTAATGAAAAACAAAGACCTCAAGCAACTACCTCAAACTTTTTGGTCAAAATATTGGACAATAATATAGGATTATAGGATATAATCAAACAAAGAAGGCAGAAGATTTGTTCAGAGAAGGATGTAGTAACTTGAAATATAAAGCACAAGATATTCACATAGAGGTGGGTTTAAAATTTTCTCTTCAACAAAACCAACGCATTTTTCCCTTGTAGTATAAACCAATCATGTTCTTTTCAGGAGAAATTTATATGAAATAATTAAATTTTAACCACTGAAAATTAATATAACAGTGACTTTGTAAATTCCTGTATCACCTGAAATGTACATGTCTGTAGACTCTCAAAGTGAGATTCATATGCTGACTCGAGCCACTGTTTAACATAAAAAGCACAGTTGATACTATACTGGATGTAATCTATCTTGTTCACATAGAAATGAAGGGAACAGCTATTATTTATATGGTCTGATTCCCTTTTCTAGCACAATCTATACTTGCATATATCCTGTTTTCCTCACCTGCATATCAAGTGTACTCCTATTGTTTTCAAAACATTCCTATTCCATCTCAGTAAATCTGTCTCTGAGCGCTTGTTGTTGGTTTTCCCTTTATAGTGTCCTCTTTTAATCTGTCCAGGCACAAGGAAAAAGAATTTTTAACAGCCACTCCCTGCTCCTGCATTCTTTCTAGAAGGGGACTAGATGGCTATGTAAGATAGACTTTTTAAATCCAGGACTCCATTTAAATTCTGTCTGCTCTTCCCTAGTTATATGCACATATATATATATACACACACACTAACACCTTGGCAGAAGAAAACACGCTAAATCATCTACCACTATCAAAGGCATTCACTGCATATTTCCTCTTTTACATGCACAGTGTTTGTTAGGATATTTCCCTCCAAGTTCCTAGAAGAAAATTCCATCAGAAAGGTAGTGTACAGTTAATCGAATACCTTCTGGCTTTCTCTAGAATGTCCATGGCTAGTCCTACCTACTTGCATGCCATTCTTTTCCTTTAGTTAAAGAGCTTTTCTCTCTCGCATTCCGCTCCCTTACCTTTCACCACCAATTTAATGATAGAAATTTCCTCACAATCTGGTATGTTACTGGTATGATATGTAACAGTCTGATATATTAACTAAACATACACTTTTAATTTCATTCTGCTGATAGAAGCCAAACAGGGGGCAACAAGATCACTGGCTTTAACCAGTAGGATTCTAATTCATATATACA